>JZKD02S1677991.1:43891-113125 GCA_000966675.3 Picea glauca
TTATCAGGTTCTATGTGATGATTGGTTGATGGTGATGATTTAATGTAAAGTTTTATTATCTCTCATATATTCTTGGGTGGAAGGAAGGGGCAAGGATGGAGATTTCAACTCTCACATGATATTGGAGGATTGTATATTCCTATTGGATGTTTATCTCTCCCTCTACATTTGAAAGTTGTAGCTACCTTTGGAAGTCATTACTTCCCTTGAACAAAAAATATTGATTATTTCTCATATATTGTGCATGGTGTATTGTGGTTTATTGGTGTAACTCTTATACTATTGCTCATTTCTCATTGGATATAATTGAATGGTTTAAGTATAAGTTGAAAAAGGTTTTTAAATTGTACTTGATATTGATTCACCCCCCTCTCAGTATCAACAAACATCCCTAAGCATATTTGGAATAGGCAATGGCTGATAAAGACCAGTGTTATGTTGTCTCCCTTTTTCATACTGGAAAATTCTTCATTTGTTTACAAACTTTTTCACTTCAGATATCATACCTGGCCAATAATATGAGCTACTCATTTGTGCAAATGTTTTGTCATGGCAAAAATGTCCTGTTAGGCCTCCATTATGCTTCTCTTTCAATAAATTGTCTCTCATTGAGCATTTTGGTATGCAAAATCCGCTCCCTTTGAACAAAAGTCCATATTGAATCAAATATTCCATCCATGGGCTCCTGTTCCTTAGAAAAGGATTTGAACAAGCTTCAAAATATTCTTTGAAATCTGCATCTTCACCATACATTTCCTTAAGGTGTTCAAACCCCAAGGTTTCCACTTGAAATTCCTGCATAATCAAACACCTCCTACTCAAAGAATTTGCAAATTTATTTGCAGTCCCATTGATATGCTTGATAACGAAAGTGAAATTTTGCATAAATTTCATCCACTTTGCATGCCTATGATTTAGCTTCTCCTGCCTGGTTATGAACTGTAGAGCTTGATTATCACTATACAACACAAACTCCTTGGGAATGAGATAATGCCTCCATTTTTTCAAGGATTGAATCACTGCATAGAATTCTTTGTCATATGTGGAGTACTTTTTCTTGGTATCATTCAACTTCTCACTGAAATATGCAACAAGTATGTTATCTTGACTTAAGACTACTCCAATTGCTACTCCACTAGCATCACACTTTACCTAGAAGGTCTTCCCAAAATATGGTAGAACCATAATTGTTTTTTCTGTGATTTTATACTTCAATATCCTAAAGCTCTTCTCAGCCTCTTCTATCCACTTAAAGGATTTGTGTCTCTTCTTCACAATGTTTAATATTGGTGCACATATACCACTGGAATTTCTAATGAATTTCCTATAGAAACTTGCTAATCCATGGAATCTTCTTACCTCAAATATACTCCTTAGCGAGGACCAATATCTAATAGCTCTCACCTTTTCTGGATCCATCTTCAGCTCATTTGAAGAGATCAAAAAACCAAAATATATGAATTTTGTCTTCATAAAATATGACTTCTTTAAATTTGTCAGCAACTTCTCTTGCTGCAACCTTATCATCACTAGTGTCAAGTGTCTCAAGTGTTCCTCCTCAATTCTACTGAATACTAATATATCATCCATATATACAATGACAAATTTACCTATGAAGTCTTTAAGTACTTCATTCATCAATCTCATGAATGTACTTAGGGTATTTGTTAAGCCAAATGGCATAACAAGCCACTCATACAACCCTTCATTTGTTTTGAATGTTGTTTTCCATTCATATCCTTCTCTCATTCTTATCCGATGATATCCACTTTTTAGATCTATATTTGAAAAATAGCTTGCTCCACTCAAGTAATCCATCAAATCATCCATCTTGGGTAAATGAAATATGTACTTTATAGTGATATTTTTTATGGCTCTGGAATCTGTGTACATTCTCCATCCTCCATCCTTCTTCGAAATCAATACAGTTGGTACACCACATGGGATTAAGCTCTCTCTTACCAAACCTTTTTTTAACAGATCTTGGACCTGATTCTTGACTTCTTCATTCTCTTGAGGTGTCAATATATATGCTTCTTTGTTTAGAAAGCTTGCTCCTGGAATAAGGTCAATGTGATGATTGATGCTCCTAATGGGTGGAAATGAGCAAGGTAAATCATCCACTACTATATCGGCAAAATTTTCCAGCAGCTCCTGAATTTCTTCAGGCAGATCATTCATAGTAGTACTGCTAAGGATGACTCTGGGATTCCTCACTACAACAAACTACATGTCTTGTTCCTTCTTGAATTCATTCAAGAGCTCCTTCCCACTCATGAGAAGTATGTTTGGGATGGCTTCTTCCTTCACCTTCTTATCCTCTATTGGCAGCAACATGTGTGTTCGACTATTCTTCTCTAGGGTGTATTTGTTTTTCCTCCCATCATGTATGACATTTATGTCGAATTGCCATGGCCATCCCAACAAAACA
The DNA here is from genome assembly GCA_000966675.3 of Picea glauca. Taxonomy (NCBI): domain Eukaryota; kingdom Viridiplantae; phylum Streptophyta; class Pinopsida; order Pinales; family Pinaceae; genus Picea; species Picea glauca. Next base: position 46,323 of record JZKD02S1677991.1, read on the forward strand.
TGACAAACATCCATGAGAATTACATCACACAAAATCTCATCCTTGTATCCTCCTATTTTAAATTCAACTTGGCATTGTTTATTTACCATTATCTGGTGTCCTTTCTACAACCATGAAACTTTATATGGATTTGGATGTGCAGTAATCTCCAGCTCCAACTTTTCCACCATCTCTATGGATACTAGATTGTCAGTTCTCCCACTATCAATTATCACCTTGTAAACTCTATCCTTAGTCTTGCAAGAAGTCCTAAATAGACTGTTTCTCTGTATTGGTGATTCCACCTCTTTATATGGTTTCAAGAGAATTTTCCTTATCATGAGGGATATTCCATCTTCAACAACTTTTGCCTCAACATTTCTTTTCTGTGCCTCAGAAATGTGAGCTTCTCCTCCTTCTTTCTTTTTCTTGGGGCATTCCCAATACATATGTCCCATATTTCCACATACATATCATTTCACCTCTCCTCCTCTGACTCTTTCTCTTTCTCTTCCTCGAGGAAAATAATTCCTTCCGCTATACTGTCTTCCTTGGGAACTTCCTCCTCTCTCTGTATGACTGTGAAACTTTCTAGTCTCAACTATGGGCTTTTGAGCCTTGTCATTGACAATTCCCTTACCTATGTGTGGGATTTTTCCTTTGCCTCGTTGGATTTTCTTCCTGACCAACTTCTCTTCTGCTTTAAGGGCAACCTGATAAGCATCTTCAACTGTTCTCATAGTCACCATGCTAATTTCATCCTTGATTTCATATCTCGGGCCATTAATGTATCTGGAAACCTTCTCCTCATTTCTCTCATGATGTTCAGCTCTAATGTTCAACCGATAGAACTGTTCCATGTACTCTCTTATTGTCAAACCCTTATGTCTGAGGTTTTGTAGTCTCCTGAACAGATTTACTTGATAGTCTTTGGGTATGAATTTATCATTTAGCTTGGTTACCATTCTATCCCAACTTTAATTTTCTATTTTCCTTTGCTTCTTCTGTCAGCCTGCAGTTCATCCCACCACAGTGTTGCATGCCCTTTTAGTCTTGTGACAACATTTTTTACCTTCTTCTCATCGTCAATTTATTCATAATCGAAGTATTTTTCCATTGCTCTTATCTAATCTAGCAACGTTTCCACATCCAAATTACCTTCATACATTGGGATTTCCATTTTTTCTTTGGCTCCCAGTTTTACAACATCTTTCAACAAACATTCTTCTGCAACATCTTCTCCTGTAGCTCCTTCAGCTTCCACTTCTTCACTTTCGTCTTCACTAATCTCACCTATATCTGGTGCTCTTCTTTGTGCAGTTTCCATGACATCTATCTTTGCACGAAGTATCCTCATTTCGTCCTCCATTGTTGGATTTGTCACAAGTCTGTCCCCGTGTCTTTGCGTCGGGACTCTTATAAACCACTCTTCCTTTCAAACTCCCGAAGTGATATATCCCGAAATCACGGGATTTCTCCATGTGTATACCCCTAAATCGATGGTCAGGATGAGTCTGTCTCCAGCTTCGGACAACCTCCAATCTACTCTCCCTTCTCCCCTTGATCCCAAAGTGTCCTACCTCCAAATGGAATGATTTTTCGATGTGTGTCTCTTCTGTGATCAAAGGTTGCGGTGAACTCTAGCCTTCGGGCTTCTAGGTTCTTCCATCTTTGCACAAGCCCTTCCCCGAATTTTCTTTCCTCTGAAACTCACAGATTGGTTGAAACTTGTTATTTGTGGGGAAAACGGTCATGATCACTTCGCTCCTTCGGAACTTCGGCTATCCCGTCTCCCCTTCACTCCTTTAACCTCTGAATGCACTAAGTGTCGAAGGACCTTGATGGCTATCCTTCGCACAACTGTCTCAGACCTGAAAGTCACCAGTTCCCTGGAGATATCCCATGGGATATTCACCGTTGCTTCTCCAAAATCTTCCCTTCTAGGGATTATAGTTGTTGGCCCTCTTGAGCTTAACTTTCCGAGGTATATGAAACCTCTGTCTTCCCTCTGTGCACTCCTCTTGTGTTGTAGAGTGTTTGGACTTAGGAATTTCCTAAGTATCCCTCCTCGACACTTCTTGTTGCTATATCTCCTGAGCTTAGATTCTAGAGGTATATGAGACCTCTGCCTTCCCTCTGTGCACTCTCTTCAAACTTTGGGCAGTCGAACTTTGAAAAAATTCTAAGTCTTTTCTCCTCAATGCTCATATCACTATCTCTCCTGAGCCTAGTTCCTCTAAGGTTTTAAAACCTTGGGTGCACACCTTGCGGCCTTGGAATTGATCCAGGTGGATATTGGTGGCCACCCGCCTATTCCACTTGGACCCCCACCATTGTTTCTTTAAGTTTTTTATGTTCCTTAATTGTAGCACAATTTACTATTTTTGCCATTTTTTCGGGTTCAGAACTTCCGAAGCCGTTTTGAGGCCCTAAACGTCGTTTTTTGGGCATCTACTGATCAAAATATGTTTCATCATATATTTTTCCAAAAATTGTAGTCCTCGGATAGATCTTTCTAATGATGTATCATATGTGTCAAACATAGATAGTATGCCAAAGTTACGACCTCGGGAAATTGATGTACCAATTTACCCCGATGGGGCCCATATGCTAGCGTTTCATCTCCTAGGGTTAGGTTTTTTGGATGTTTAGGGTTTACATTGTTTCTCAATAATAGATAGGCCTTCGAGCCTCATTGGAACGTAGATTTCAGATGCCTTTATCTGCCACATCCCTTCTCATAGATAAGCTACCAGTGCCCTAGCTAGTTTATTTCTATTATGTTTGTAAACAAATTTAAGTTCCTTGATATTAATGAAATGAAGTGTTATTTCCGCTGCATCTTTGTATTCATGGTTATTTATGTTTTCTATTGTGTTCCTGCATAAATCTAGATTAGTGGTATCAGAGCAGTCTACTCTTTCTTGATCCTTCTTTGCATGTCCCCAACGAGGTCGGGGTATAAGGAGTTAGGACTCGATCTAGTTGAATCTTTTCAAGATCAGCCTCGCAAACCCTGACGACCCCCCATGGGGGATGAAAATAAATGCGAGGGAGTAGGAGATCCTATCAAAATATTTCTCTAGAAGGCCCTTGAAAAACAAAGGAACGCAATGATGGATAACTTCGCCCAGATCCTTCAACGATTGCCCATCGGTGGCGCATCTGCATCCAACAACCACTATGGAGGTGCAACCCCTTTTAAGGTACAAGTAAACTTTGAAATTCCCATATTTGATGGTCAAATGGATGCAGACATCGTAGATAGATGGTTGAATCTATTAGAAGGATATTTCTTGGTTCATGAATTTTCTGACCGAGAGAAGATTATCTTTTCATTGCTCAAAGCCGCCCCCCGTGTCAAGGACTGATGGGAAACCTATTGTGAGAAGAAGGACAAGGAGGAACCCTCCCTGTTCTCGGTCATACCCACTTGGAATTGTTTCTGAGATGCCATCAAGGAACAATATTATCCCATGGGGAGCTATGAGGACAAGTACATACAATGGACTACACTATGGCAACAAAGGGATCAAGATGTGCATGAGCTGACAAATCTATTCCATACCTTGCGCACAAAGTTGGCTATCAAATATTTATAGAAACATTTGGTGTTGAAGTACTGCAGTTGTCTACACAGATGCATTCAAGAGGAAATGGAGTTCCTCGACATCTCCTCACTTGGTACAACATACCAGTATGCTACCAAGATTGAGAATAAATTCAAACAGAAGAAGAAAGACTTTGGATCTGCGAATCAAAAGCAAGTGAAAGGTGCCCCCAAACCATAGAAAAAAGGAAAAATCCAAGGAATGGAGGCTCAATACAATATGCCAAATCCGCAAGAAAATAACAACACTGTGAAGCCGAAGAAGGACACCAGAAAGTGGTGTGAGTTCCATAAGAGCTCCACTCACAACACAAGTGAGTGTCGGGCCAAACAATCATTGGTGGTCGAGATGAGGGCTTCTGAATCATATGCATGCTCTGACACTGAATTAGAACCCGAGAAGGGGAATGACATAGGGAAGCAGATTATCAATGCAGAGCCCAATGCCACCGTTGCCACCACGAAGATCCAAAAGGAAGAACCAGAAGATCCAGAGGAGGAGGAGCATCTCTTCCACTCCTAGATGTGGGTAAAGGGTTCCCCACTACAGTTCATCGTCGAAAATGGGAGCCTTCTCGACCAACTCAAAGGTGAAAAATATTTTAGCAAGATTGACTTGAAGTCTGGGTATCACTAGGTACTAATCGAACTGTCCGATGTGTGGAAGACTGCCTTCAAATAAAAGGAGGGACTTTTTGAATGGATGGTCATGCCTTTTGGGTTGATGAATTGATGCAGGAGCATCGTTGGCAAGCACGCAGAGCAGGACCACTCAGCGCATGGGAATCTTTTCAGAATCTCAACGCTGGCAGTCTCGACGAATATTTTGAAGCATGCATGAACTCAACGATTTTGAATCACGTCTGAGCCACCGAGAAAATCTTTGAAGCACGCTTGAATGATCGCGAGAGAAGTGGGAGTTTCCAATCCTTCTATGGAAAATGACTGATCTAAGATAGTCGTTAAGTTAATTTTTGGAGTAGACAAGTAGTCAGGGGGAATCCTAAGAACCCTCTGAGATAAATATAAGTTTTGTACGCCCAAATGAGGCTAGTTGCAAGTTAGTAGGAGATTTCTGAGTTTTAGTTGTTTTTTTTTACTATAGTTGTAACCATTTTCACTTTTGAATATAACAGAGGAAAATTTATCCAATGCGTGGTGTGGACATTGTTTGCAACTCTCTGTTATTTTTTTTTCATGAATGATTGAATGAATTTCGTTATGAGTAGATGGAACTGTGAATGTTAAGATAAGTTTCAATTTTTTCTCTTCTATTGAGTGGTGCAAGGTGTGCACACATAATGAAAGGAGTGTGTTGACAGGATCTGTTTCGGTTTCGAAGCTCAGAAGAGATAGCACAAAACTTCCCCTTTGCCAGGAGTGCAAAGTGACTGCTGCAAGGTGTGCACAATCATTCGCAGGAACTCGAACTTGCATAAGAATCTATTGAAAAGTGTGCACAAAGAAAAAGGAGAATGCCAGTAGGGTGAGAGGAATTTCTCTTTGAGAAATCCTTCGGATCTGAGTTATCAAAATCCATAAAATGCAAGGAGTGCACAGGAAGTCGAAGTCTTCACGAGGCCAAGCTCAGGAGGAATAATGCTTTTCATAAGTGTGGATGAGATCCATGAAACAGACTTGCAGGAAGGATAAAGGTCAAAACCTTTGGCTCTTTCGAAAATCTTCTAATACTGAACAAAGCGAAATCTCAGGGGGAAAGATCTGGACCGTCCGATCAACATCCAAACAATGAGGAGTGAGAGCAAAGGAAAAATATCTCATTCGTTCGATCTGAGCGCCTGCGAAAAGATCATATCCATTGATCATTCTGAAGTCATCGGAACTGTTCATTGTCAAGGGGGACACATGGCGAGAGATCAATGTTTCGTTGACTTGTGACTTGGAGAGGTGAAAGGCAGAGTTATAAGAACTCGTGAATCGTTATTTGATCATAGTCGTTGATCAGGGAGGAATCTGGATCGTTGATCTAGCAAGCGGAGAAGTTCGCAAGTTTAGATTTCGGGAGACGAGAGACGAGCTATATTTCGACCTCACGAAGAATGAAGTCCCGATTCGTGAAGGGGAAGAAGAGCCATTGGATCACAGATATTTTAGACCGTCGATCTGGCACGATCACAATTTTGGAAGTTGAAAGAAGGGAGATAAGGAACTTAACGAGCCATTGGATCACTAAGGAGTGTGGGTCGTCGATCTGACGCAAGATGAGTTTGGGAGTTCGAAACTCGGGAGAACGGAGGTAGCAAAAATTCCAGGGGCGCGAGACGCGAAGCCGTGAAGCGCCTTTTGTATTAGGAGACTAGTCACAACCTTGGTCACATAGAGGGAGGGGCTTAACCAGGAGAGTTAGCGCCTAAATACGCTGAAGATTTAAAAACGTTAAGGAGAAGCTCGTGGGTTCCATAGAACCTATGCCTTAAGAAGAAGGGGGATTATTCAGTTGATTGAAGGTTCTCGAGGGGTCGAAGAGTCAGTCAGATTTGGTTTCTTGATCAATCCTAGACCAGGAGGTTGCGTAGCCCTTAGGAGAGAAGGGGGTTCTGCATCAAGTGGTATCAGAGAAGATTTTTGTCTGTAGATTTCAGGTGAAGGAGAAAAATAACTCGAAGTTGTACTTGTTGATATTATGGTAGCTGCAGCAGGTATTTACCTCCATGTGTAAACCTAACAAGGATAGAATACTCCGGGAGACAAGAATAAACCCTAATGAGTTGGCTAATAACCCTAGAAGACTTGTCAGCTCAAGAAGATAATTTATATTAGGTTATTAGCCTCCAAGAGAAGAAGTTAGCTAGAAATAATAATATATATTGAACAGACAGATACCCAGAATGAGAAGTCGGCCCAGGCAGTTAGCCAAAATTAGTATAAATACAGGAGGCCGGTTCTCATTCTGTTAGGCAGTCTCAGAATTGCAGTTCCCAGTCTTGTGCACACTGCAGTTCCCAGTCTTGTGTGTAGGTTTGAGGAGAGCTTCCATTTTAGTTGCTGCAACTAACATATCACGTTTGGCTTGGACTATCTCTTGTCTAGGGTTTGGACTATCTGATCAGATCTTGTTGGTGTGATATCCTTGGGGAAAGGTGCGCTACCCCTTGTTTGGCTATCTAGCCTAGGGTTTGCTTCCGGAATGATTCTCTGTCAAGGTTAAGGTGCTCGGAGGGTGGCTTCGGCTTATGGTTGGGTGACAAGGGTATTGTCAATGGTAAAACGAGCACACATATTTCATATTCTAACAGGTTATGGGCTCACAACTCCTTCATTCAGTCTAAACACTAGAAGGAAACATAGCCGCTAGGATATTGAGCTCGTTGAGGAACTACTGCTAGGGTTACTAGCAGAAGCAGCTTCCAAGACACTACCGCTAGGGTTACTAGTAGGAGCAGTTGCAGAAACCCTAATCCTCTTGTTGAGGCACCTTAAGTGAATGGATTGACCTAATCTCCAGATAGATCAATGCGCTATAGCCTAGCACATCTCCTAATACTCTCAGCAAGCCAAGACATGAAGTTTGAGTTTGTGGTCAAATCTAGGGTTTGACCAAGTCAAAGAAGCCATGACTTATTCTATGAAGTCAGAGAACACGTTAGATGGAGTCTCTAACTTCAGAACATGGAAGACAAGGATTGACCTCATACTTGGAAAGAATAAAGTGTTGGATATCATGAAAGGAAAGATTTTGAAACCAGAGTTTGAAGAAAGGAAAGAGAAGGAATCGAAGAATGTTGCAGCTATGGAGAAGTTCAAAAATGATGACATTAATGCTATGAGTATCATAGTGGAATCCATAAAATACCATTTGATACCCTACATATCCCATCTTGACTCATCAAAGAAGATGTACGATGCCCTAACAAACCTCTTCTCAGTCAGAAACATTGGAAAAGTAATGAGTCTGAAGAATGAGCTCCGTGACATGAAGATGAATGATGATGATAGAATAACATCATACTTTGTGAGAATTTCTCAGTTAAGAGATCAACTACAAGCCATTGAAGAGATCATCTCAGAGAAGGAGTTGGTAAACATAGTACTCAATGGTCTTCCCAAGATGTGGGATGCATTTGTCGCAAGCATGAACATAAGAAAGGAGTATCCGACATTTGAAGAACTTTGGACTTGCTGTGCTCAAGAAGAATCAAGTATCAGTGCAAAAGAGAAACCCCAAAAGAAGTACGATGATCAAGCCTTCACAAAAAGATTCAAGAACTTCAGGAACAAAAGGAAGTTTGGTTCAAGGAGAAAGCCAAATCAAGAGAAAGACATTTCATAAGTGTAATTCTTCAACTGTCAAAAGTATGGTCACTACAAGAATCATTGTCCGGAGATAAAGAAAAGGAAGGAGAAACACGAAGCATCAATTGCCGAAGAAAAGGAACCTACAAAGAAGACTAAGTAGGATGGAAGAGACTTCTTCTTCTAAAGGTAACAAAACTCTTCTTATTTCTTTTACATATCTTGTTTGCATCGTCTTTGTACATGTCTTGCATATCTATCTCTTGGAAGATAATGTGTTCCAAGAAGAACTATACCTATGGAAGAACAACAAGATAAGAATGGATATCATTAGATAATACACATGAAAGGATGAAATAAAAATCATGTGGAAGCTATTGCAATATAATCCAAATCAATCATGAAGAGACTAAGAAGAAGAAAAGACATAAATAAGTCAACAATTGAGAGGAAATTGGAAAAAGACTTATGACGTTTTGTAGAAGACAACAAGAGAGAAGCGTGGATTCTGTTAGACAATAGAGCCAATTATATATTACAGAAGACAATGAGGATGCATATGGAAGCGTGGACTCTATTAGACATAGGGAGCCAATTATATGCACTCATACATGAAGCAAGGATTAGGAGGGAGCTAATCCTATGATCCATTGAATATGATGAAGTATATATCCATGATAGCAGCCATGAAAGACAAGACATATTCTTCAAAGAAAATCCTTAAAGTATCCCTGGTTGTCCATCCACATCCGTGATCCTATGATGGAATCTTTAGGGCATGGAATCTATAAGAAACTCCATGGACCCAAGATCTAAAGAAAAACATCAGGAAGAACATGAAGATTCCAAGAAAGAAAGAGAAGCCAGAACAACCAGTCATTATATTAAGAATCACAAGATTACCAGCCTTATATGAACTCAATAAAAGCAATCAAGAAGAGGAACTGAAAGTCATGATGAAGAACAATGTATGGAAGACTTATGAATGAAATCATTGCGAGATCTAGAACTAGAGGTTCTCCCAGATAGAGGGAGAAGACTATGATGATTACTTGTTCCAGTAAACCAGACATATCTTTACATGAGTCATTATATCATCTGCAACATCCATGAGTTGGAGTTCTACATCAGATGAATGCAAAGAATGTTCTCCAGAGAAATTAAATAAAGAGCGTATGAAGAGCAACCTCAAGACTTTGAGGCATACCAGAAAGAGACCCTTGTATGCAAATGGAAAAAGACAACTTGGTGGAGAACCTCCAGTGCACAACATAAGCATGGTGAAGATTTTATATAACAGAGATATTGTATCAAGATGATTACTCAGTAAATTAGATCACATGATGACAGAAGAAGTGCCACGTGGATATGTTCCAGTTTTCCAACAATGATATACTCTATTGTACATGAAGCCTTCACAGAAAATCAATGTTTCAGACTAAAGTAAATTTGAAATCAAGCATTACATTATTCGTGATGAAGTCCAGAAAGGAGAAATTGGTTCTCTAATACATATCTCCATAGATGAGCATATAAGCAGACATTTTGGTAAAGCTTTTATCCAATATGAAATAGTTTGCATACTCAAGTTGTAGCTCATGGAGACGACTTCCTTATTGAAAAAAGGAAGAGATGACTCCTAGGTTGGGAGGGAGCACTGGAAATATTATTGAGGACATTCATTTTCAAGATTGAAAAATAGTCCAGCTTGGATAGATGCTTTCCTATTCGGAAAGTGGATTGAGATTTCTGATGGAAAACGATTTCCCATTGTGGTTAACATGGGAAATGGTCCAGATCATTGATGTATCATAGACATCGACTTCCCATTGTGGTTAACATGGGGATTGGTCTAGGGTAGTCTCTCTTCTTGAGGGTTACTCAGGAAGACTGGCCCGCCTTGTCGGACAACGATTTCTCATTGTGGTTAACATGAGGAATGGTTTGTTTTGGAGGTTGATGCAGGACAATCTTTTCCTCTTGTGGTTAATAGAGGAAATGGTCCATACAGTCATTCCTTAGGGTTTATACATTCTCTCCAGGGTGCACTTTGATTAGTGTAGGAAGAATGGCCCAGGGTGGGGAGTGGTCCAAGCTCAACAATTAGGGACAAACATTCCTTAGGGTTTATACATTCTCTCCAGGGTGCACTTTGATTAGTGTAGGAAGAATGGTCTAGGGTGGGGAATGGTCCAGGTTCATAAAATAGGACAATTATTCTTCCTTGCTTGAGAAGAATAGTCCAGATATCTCATTGTTTTACTCTGAGGGCATATATTCTTTCAGATCTCACAAATGTGAGTGAAAGATTGGCCCAGATGATTCAGTTTATATCATAACATTGTTTCTGTGCAGGTTGATATTAGATGATTGTTATGAAGACTATATGACAATAGATGTATACTACTATGGTGGATGTGTTCCACTGTTCGTGACTATACGTTGTTGATCAAGTACTTGTGTGTTACTTGGTGTGGTAGTGTACCACTGGATTGTAGTTATGTACTACCATGGATAGACACAGTTGTTTTCTATTTTGTTTTGATTTCCTTGAAGACTATCAGCAGTATTGGATGGATAATCAAAGGACATAGATTTCCCTAATAGAAAATGGTTCAGAGCATTTACTCTTCTAGATTATAAGAATGGCTCTTGTATCACTCTGTGGAGTGAGCATTATGTTTGATTACTCAGATAGAGTATGGTTTCGAGATATGATGCAAATGATGACACTGATGATGATGATGGTGGTGCTCATGATCTAGTATATACAACTATGTTGATGCTACCAGGTGAATGATATGTTTTTGTGCTCAAGACCATTACCTGTAATACCTCCCTAGCTAGGAGGGAGTATTGATATTATGGTAGCTACATAAGGTATTTACCTCCACGTGTAAACCCGATGAGGATAGAATACTCTGGGAAGCAAGAAGAAACCCTAATGAGTTGGCTAATAACCCTAAAAGACTTATCGGCTCAAGAAGATAATTTATATTAGGTTATTAGCCTCCAAGAGAATAAGTCGGACAGAAATAATAATATATACTGAACAGACAGATACCTAGAATGATAATTCGGCCCAGGCAGTTAGCCAGAACTAGTATAAATATAGGATGCCAGTTCTCATTCTAGCAGGCAGTCTCAGAATTGCAATGCCCAGTATTGTGCGCAGGTTTGAGTAGAGATGCCATTGCAGTTGTTGCAGCTAGAAGATCATGTTTGGCTTGGACTATCTCTTGTCTAGGGTTTGGACTATCTGATAAACTCTTGTTGGTGCGCTATCCTCAGGGAAATGTGCGCTACCCCTTGTTTGGCTATCTAGCCTAGGGTTTGCTTTCAGAATGATTCTCTGTCAAGGTTAAGGTGCTCGGAGGGTGGCTTCGGCCTATGGTTGGGTGACAAGGGTATTTTCAATGGTAAAACAAGCACACATATTTCATATTCTAACAATACTCTATGTGTGAGAGACAGTCATCATAATGCCACCGATAAGATGAGTGGAACCACCTTTGGCCAATCGGGCTGTAGAAAGGGAGATGTGAGAACTTCATGCAAGATTAGAGGCAATGGAGGCAGTGCAAAGATGAGCACCTGATGCTGGATACATCGACGATGTAGAGACTGAAGAAGTAGAATTCAAAGAAGTTGCAGGAGAGAATGTTTCCGAAGAACGATTGCTGAGAGAAGTTTCCAGATTGGGAGGTAGATCCAAGATAGAGGTCCCAATGTATGAAGGAAATTTAGATGTTGAAGAGCTGTTGGATTGGATAAGATCCATGGACAAACATTTTGACTATGAAGAGGTCGATGAAGAGAAAAGAGTGAAATAGGTTGTCACCAGACTAAAAGGACACGCAACACTGTGGTGGGATGAACTACAGGCTGAGAGGAGAAGCAAAGGAAAACAAAAGATAAAGGATTGGGACATAATGGTAGCCAAGCTAAAAGCTAAGTTCATTCCCAAATATTATCAAATCAATCTGTTCAGGAAGATGCAGAACCTGAAACAAAAGGGGATGACATTTAAGGAGTACACAGAGGAGTTCTATAGGATGAACATTAGAACTGGACAAAGGGAGAGAGATGAAGAAAAAGTTGCCAGATATATAAATGCCTTGAGATATGAAATCTAGGATGAGCTCAATATGATGCCAGTAAAGAGAGTGGAGGATGCTTATCATTTTTCACTGAAAGCAGAGGAGAAGTTGGAAAGAAAGCAAAGATAGTGAGGAAGAGGTAAAATATCATCCCCAAACAAAAGTAAGGGAGTTACACATGACAGAGCACAGAAGTCTAAGGACGAGACTGAGAAACCACATAGTCACTCAGAAAGAGGAGGAAGTTCCTGAGGAAGGCAAGGTGGTGGAAGAAGTTCTTCTAGAGGAAGAGGATGAAGCAGAGGATGAGAAGTAAGATGTTATGCTTGTGGAAATACATGGCACGTGTCTTGGGAATGTCCCGAGAAAAGTAAATAAGGAGGAGGTGAGGCTCAAATTTTAGAAGTATAGAGAGGGAATGTTGAAGCAGAGGATGAAAGATCCCTGATGTTGAGGAAGGTTCTCTTAAAACCAGAGGCAGAAGTCGAAAATCCAATGCAGAGGAATAGTCTCTTCATAATATCTTGCAAGACTAAAGACAAAGTATGCAAGGTGATAATTGACAGTGGGAGCACTGATAACTTAGTATCCACGGAGATGGTGGAGAAATTGGAGCTGGAGACAACTACATATCCGAAGCCATACAAAGTCTCATGGTTGCAGAAAGGACACCGGGTAATGGTTACTAAACATTGCTTGGTTTAATTTAAGATAGGAGGATATAGAGATGAAATTCTATGTGATGTAATTCCCATGGATGTATGCCATATTTTTTTGGGAAGACCATGGAAGTTTGACATGAATGTCATTCATGATGGTAGGAATAATAGATACACCTTAGACAAGAATGGTAGAACACACGTGTTGCTTCCAATAGAGGAGAATAAAGTGAAAGGGGAATCCAACACAAGCATACTTCTCATGAGTGGGAAGGAACTCCTGAAAGAATTCAAGAGAGAACAGGAGATGCAGTTCGCTGTGGTGAGGAAACCTAGAGTTATCCTTGCAAGTACTTCGATGGATGATTTGCCTGAAGAAGTTCGGGAATTGTTGGATAATTTTGCTGACATAGTGGTGGATGAGCTGCCTAACTCATTTCCACCCATCAGAAGTATCAACCACCATATTGAATTGATACCAGGAGCAAGTCTACCAAACAAAGAAGCATACAGGTTGACACCTCGAGAGAATGAAGAAGTGAAGAACCAAGTCCAGGAATGGTTAGACAAGGGTTTGGTCAGAGAGAACTTAAATCCATGCGCAATACCAACTGTGTTGATTCTAAATAAGGATGGAGGATGGAGAATGTGTACAGACTCAAGAGCCATTAACAAGATCACCATCAGGTATATATTTCCCTTACCAAGAATGGATGATTTAATGGACTTATTAAGTGGAGAAAATTTCATTTCTAAAATAGATTTGAAAAGTGGATATTACCAGATTAGAATGAGAGAAGGTGATGAGTGGAAGAAATCCTTTAAGACAAATGAAGGTTTGTATGAGTGGCTTGTTATGCCATTTGGCTTAACAAATTCCCCAAGTACTTTTATGAGGCTGATGAATGAAATACTGAAAGATTTCATTGGAAAGTTTGTGGTTGTATATCTGGATGATATACTGATCTTTAGCAGGACTAAGGAGGAGCATCTGAGACACCTGACACTAGTGATGAGGAGGCTACAATAGGAGAAATTGTTGATAAATATGAAGAAGTCCCCTTTTATGAATACATAGCTCATTTACTTGGGTTTTGTGATCTCTTCAAATGAACTAAAGATGGATCCAGAGAAGGTGAAAGCAATCAAAGAATGGTCGTTACCAAGGAATATGTTTGAGGTAAGGAGCTTCCATGGATTAGCCAGATTCTATAGGAATTTCATCAGAGACTTCAGTGAAATTTGTGCACCAATGATGGATATCGTGAAGAAGAAGCACAAGTATTTTAAATGGATGGAAGAGGTCAAGAATAGCTTCAATATACTGAAGGAGAAAATAACAGAACGACCAATTCTGGTCTTGCCAAATTTTGAAAAGACATTTCAGGTGAGATGTGATGCAAGTGGAGTTGCAATTAGAGCAATTTTGAGCCAGGATAATAGACATGTTTCCTATGTCAGCGAGAAGCTGAATGAGACCAAGAGAAAATACTCCACATATGATAAGGAATTTTATGCCATAATTCAAGCCCTGAAGAAATGGAGACACTACCTTGTACCGCAAGAATTTGTCTTGTATAGCGATAACCAGGATTTACAATTCGTAATCAGACAGGAAAAATTGAATCAGAGGCAAGCAAAATGGGTTGATTTTATGCATAATTTTACTTTTTTCATAAAACATATTGTTGGGAATGCTAGCAAATTTTTTGATGCATTAAGAAGGAGATGTTTGATTCTGCAGGAATTTCAGGTGAAGACCTTGGGGTTTGAAAACCTTAAGGACATGTATTGTAATGATACGGATTTCAAGGAAGCATACGAAGCATGTGAAAATCATGTGCTGAGAGACAGAAGCCAGTGGACAGAGTATATGATTCAAGAGGGATTTTTGTTCAAAGGCAATCAATTGTGCATATGAAAATGCTCAATGAGAGATAACCTTTTGAAGGAAAAGCATAGTGGAGGATTAGCTGGACATTTCAGCCATAATAAAACGTTTTCATAGTTGAGAAGTTCATACTATTGGCCAGGTATGAGAACAAAAGTGATAAATTTTGTGAACATATGTAGAATACACCAGCATGCAAAGGTAAAAAGATAGAACACTGGGTTGTATCAACCATTTCCAATACCAGAGAGGCCTTGGGATGCAATAAGCATGGATTTTGTGTTGGGACTGCCAAGAACGCAAAGAGGGTGTGATTCCATATTTGTGGTGGTGGATATATTTTCAAATATGGCACACTTTATCCCATGCCAAAAGACTAGTGACGCGACACATGTTGCAAATTTGTTTTTCAAGGAAGTTGTGAGACTTCACGACCTACCCAGAAGCACTGTCTTAGACAAAGACACAAAATTTGTTGGTCATTTTTGGAGAACACTGTGGAAGAAGTTGGGGATGGATTTGTCCTTCAGTTAAACTTATCACCCTTAGACAGATGGACAAAATGAGGTGGTAAATAGAAGTTTGGGAAACTTATTAAGGAGTCTGGTCACTGAACATCATAATCAGTGGGATCAAATTCTGCCACAAGTAGAATTTGCATACAATGACTCACCAAATAGGAGCACTGGAAAGATCCCATTCCATATATTGTATGGAATGAAACCCAGGGGAGTATCTGAGTTGAGAGACTTGGAACAGAGTGATATTAGGAGCACTGGAGCAGAATATTTTGTTGCAGAAATGAAAAAGATCCATAGCTAGATCAAAGAACAGTTGCAGAGTTCTAACCAGGAGTACAAACACAAAGCTAATCAACATCGTAGAGAACTTCAATTTGAATTAGGAGATCAGGTTCTGGCACATCTCAGGAAAGAAAGGTTCCCTAGGGGAACATATAACAAGTTAAAGATGAAGAAGATAGGACCATGTAAGATCTTGAGGAAGTTTGATGCAAACGCCTATGAGATTGAGCCACCAGATGATGTGGGCATATTGCCCATATTCAATTTTTCATACCTATATCCTTACAAGAAATATAACACAAAGGGATCAGAAGATCAAGAGAAGATTCAGTGGGAGAAAAAATGCCCATAGCAAAAAAACCACAGATGGAGAAGAATTTTGATCAGAGGATTGGCAAGAAGACCAGAAGGACGACCTATTTTGAATATTTGGTTAAGTGGAAGGGACACCCAATAGAATATGCCAGTTGGGAAAATGAAGTTGATATCCAAAAGCATGGAAAGTTGGTGCAGGAGCTCATGGATAGGAGTCCATGAATTTTTTCAAGGGGAGTATGATGCAGGAGCATTGTTGGCAAGCATGCAGAGCATGACCACTCAACGAATGGGAATCTTTTCAGAATCTCAACATTGGTAGTCTCGGAGAATATTTTCAAGCATGCATGAACTCAATGATTTTGAAGTACGTCTGAGCTGCCGTGAAAATCTTTGAAGCATGCTTGAATGATCGCGAGCGAAGTGGGAGTTTCCACTCCTGCTTTGGATAATGAATGATCTAATATAGTCATTAGGTTAAGTTTTGAAGTAGACAAGTAGTCAGGGGGAACCCTAAGAACCCTCTGAGATAAATAGAGGTTTTGTACGCCCAAATGAGGATAGTTGCAAGTTAGTAGGAGATTTATGAGTTTCAATTGTTGTTTTTGACTACATTTGTAGCCATTTTCACTTTTGAATATAACAAAGGAAAATTGATCCAATGTGTTGTGTGGACATTGTTTGCAACTCTCTGTTATTTTTTTTTCATGAATGAATGAATGAATTTCGTTATGAGTGGATGGAACTGTGAATGTTAAGATAAGTTTTAATTGTATCTATTCTATTAAGTGATGCAAGGTATGCACAAATAACACAAGGAGTGCATTGACGAGATCTGTTTCGGTTCCGAAGCTCAGAAGAGATAGCATGAAACTTCCCCTTTGCCAGGAGTGCAAAGTGACTACTGCAAGGTGTGCACAATCGTCCGCAGAAACTCGAACCCGTGTAAGAATATGTTGTAAAGTGTGCACAGAGAAAAAGGAGAACGCCAGGAGGGAGAGAGGAATTTATGTTCGATAAATCCTTCGGATCTGAGTTATTGAAATCCCTGAAATGCAAGGAGTGTGCGAGGATTCAAAGTCTTCACGAGGCCAAGCTCAGCAGGAATAATGGTTTTCATAAGTGTGGACGAGATCCAAGAAACAGACTCGCAGGAAGCATAAAGGTCTAAACCTTTGGCTCTTTCGAAAATATTGTAAGTATGAAGAAAGCGCAAGCTCAGGGGGGAAGATCTGGATCATTTGATCAACGTCCAGACAATGAGTGAGCGCAAATGAAAAAGATCTCATTCGTTCGATATGAGTGCCCGTGAAAAGATCAGATGTGTTGATCGTTCCGAAGTCATCGGAACCGTTCATCGTCAAGGGGGACATGTGGTGAGAGATCAGTATTTCGTTGACTCGTGACTCAGAGAGGTCAAAGGCAGAGTTATAAGAACTCACAAATTGTGAAATCACGATTTGATCATAGCAATCGATTGAGGAGGAATCTGGATCATTGATTTAGCAAGCAGAGAAGTTTGCAAGTTCGGAGTTCAGGAGACGGGAGACATCTATCTTTCGACCTCACGAAGTGTGAAGTCCTGATTCGCGAAGGGGAAGCAGAGTCGTTGGATTGCGGAGATTTTATACCGTCGATCTGGCATGATCGCAATTTTGGAAGTCGAAGGAAGGCAGATAAGGAACTTCACGACCACGTGAAGTGCGAACTCATGACTTAACTAGAGCCATTGGATCACAGAGGAGTGTGGGTCGTTGATCTGACACAAGCTGAGTTCGGGAGTTCAAAAATCAAGAGAATGGAGGTATAAAAACTTCCAGGGTCGCGAGACGTGAATTCATGAAGTGCCTTCCGTATTAGGCGACTGGTCACAACCTTGGTCACATAGAGGGAGGGGATTAACTAGGAGAGTTGGCGCCTAAATACATTGAAGCTTTAAAATCATTAAGGAGAAGCCCGCGGGTTCCATAGAACCTGTGCCTTAAGAAGAAGGGGGCCTATTCAGTCGATTGAAGGTTCTTGATGGGCCAAAGAGTCAGTCAGATTCAATTTCTTGATCGATCCTAGAATGGGAGGTCACGTAGCCTTTAGGAGAGAAGGGGGGTCTGCATCACGAATGCTCTCGCAACCTTCATGAGGCTAATGGATGACATCTTGTTTCCATTCACCAACTCATTTGTAGTAGTGTACTTGTATGACATCCTGATCTTCAGCCAGACTTGGGAAGAGCACCTCCACCACATCTGATAGGTCCTCCAAACACTGTGGAAACAGAAGTTGTGTGCCAATTTGGAGAAGTGCACTTTTGGCATGACCCAGGTTTAGTGTTTGGGATACATTATTAATGAGCATGGGGTGCATTTAGATCCAACCAAGATCCAAGTCATCCGAGATTGGCCAGCCCCAACCACTCTAATAGAGCTTCACATCTTTCTAGGTCTTTCTAATTTGTACCACACGTTTGTGTTGTGATTCTCTCATATCACTTGGCCCTTAAGTCAAGTCACCAAGGGAGGAGCGAAAGAAAAATTATTTTGGTCAGAATCTCAACAGAAGGCGTTTGCAGAATTGAAACATCGCCTCTGTTGCACTCTAGTGCTCACATTACCAGAATTGAAACAACCATTTGAGATCGAGACAGATGCCTCTGACTATGCTATTGGGTAAGTTCTTACTCAAAAGGGGCATCCAGTGGCATATCACAGTGCGACACTATCCGAAAGTATCCCACTTATGAAAAATAAATGTATTCCATTGTGCAGGCTTGCTGACAGTGGAAGCATTACATTTTGGGGAAGGAAACGATCATCCACATAGACCACCGACCCCTACAGTTCATACAAACACAAGGGAAGTTTTAGAATGATCGCCATAAGAAGTGGTCCACATATCTACAACAGTTTCATTTGAACATCAAGTATAAGAAGGGAAGCACCAATAATGTTGCAGACTGCCTCAGCCAACCAACGATCATGGCGATAACCACCGTGCTCAACTCTTGTGGGAACGAGACTTTTGTTTGGCCACTTCTCTATAAGAGTGATCTAGATTTCGGCCACACATACAAGACACTCTTGGAGGGTAACCGAGTTCCAAATTTTCACCTCCAGGATGCACTACTATGTCACCTGGGACACCTTTGTGTTCCTTCAAGCGAGTGTGCCAAGATGATTTGGGAAGAGCACTATAGTCGGGTCGCGAGTAATTTCGGGGCCGAGAAAAGAGTGGAAGTACTGCAAAAGTATTTCTATTAGCCAAACCTTCGACATGATGTTGGGAAGTACATTAGATCCTGCACTGCTTGCACCATTGCTAAACCGACCATCAAGAAGCAAGGTTTCTATACTCCGCTACCTACCCCTAGTCGACCTTGGGAATACATCTCCATAGATTACATGTCGGGCCTTCCTTCTACTAAGAATGGAAATGACTGTGTTTTTGTGGTCATCGACATATTCTTGTAGACGACCATTATGGCAGCCTGCAAAAAGAATATCACAACAGAAGCCACTACTAAACTCTTTTTTGAATGAGTGTGGGTACACTTTGGGATCCCACAGTCTATCATCTCAGATCAGAACAATAGGTTCCTCAGTACATTTTAGTCCAGCCTCTGGTCAATGATGAACACCAAGCTCACCAAGTCCACAACTTTCCATCCCCAAATTGATGGCCAGACAAAGGTCATCAACAGGATGATTGTACACATTTTGCACATGTACAAATCAAAGAATCCACCCACATGGGATGAGAGAATCCCCTATGTACAACATAGCTATAACCGGTCCCTCCACAACTCAACCGACCACAACCCCTTCCAGGTGGGCTTGAGATTCCATCCACTATGTCCCATTGACGTAGCCATACCATTTGCAGCTACTCACGTTGATTCAGCTCATGTTCAGTCTGAATATACCAAGGTGAACAACTTCATTGAGCACATTCAACACATTCACCAACATGTTCATGACATATTGGATAGAGCCAATGCTAAGTACAAGCAATGACATGATTAGCATCAGGTGCAACACAACTTCCAGGTGGGTGACAAGTGTGGCTACAATTGCAGAAGGAGCGCCTCGCTGGACCCCGCCACAAGCTTTTCCTGCTCTGATATGGGCCATACACCATCATAAAGGCTGTAGGGGACAATTCCTTCGAGCTCAGTATCCCACCATTTCTTGGTCTGCACCCAGTGTTCAATGTGAACCGCCTTTGGCCTTACTTTCCACCTCTACTAGACACATCCGACATGGAAAAAAATCTCACACCAACAAAGTTAAACCTAGACTGCATGGAACAAGCCACAATTGATCGGATTATGGACACACAGATCAAGAATACCTGCCAGTAGAGGATCCAACTATATTGATTTGTCAAAGTAGGCCAACTCCTTCACCAGGGCAAGTGGCTCACCAGGGACCAAGTTCAACAGAAGTTTCCTCATCTCATGGAGGAACTCAATGCAATGGAGACCATTGCTTCCTAAGGGGGGAGGAATGATCCAGGTGGATATTGGTGGCCACCCACCTATTCCACTTGGACCCCCACCATTGTTTCTTTCAAATTTTCAAGTTTCTTAATTGGAGCACAATTTACTATTTTTGGCAGTTTTTTGGGTCCTGAACTTCCAGAGTCGTTTTGAGGCCCTAAACGACGTTTTTTGGGCATCTAACGATCGAAAAATAGAACTATGATATTTTCTTCCAACAAGTGTAGTCCTCATATATATCTTTCTAAAGATGTATCATATGCGTCAAATGAAGATAGTATGCCAAAGTTACGACCCGGGGAAATTGATGTACCAATTTACCCCGACGGGGACCATATGCTAGCGTTTCATCTCCTAGGGTTAGGTTTTTTGGACGTTTAGGGTTTCCATTGTTTCTCAATAATATATAGGCCTTCTAGCCTCATTGTAACACAGAGTTCAGAGGCTTGTAGCCACCACATCTCTTCTCAGAGATAAGCTACCAGTGCCCTAACTAGTTTATTTCTATTCCGTCTGTAAAAAACATTCAGTTCTTTGATATTAATGAAATGAAGTGTTATTTCCACTGCATCTTTGTATTCATGGTTATTTGTGTATTCTGTTGCATTCCTGCATAAATCCGGATCAAGAACTCTGCAACACTTGAATGTTCTCCCCTGATTCAAAGAGTTTGAGAACAACTCAACGTGCACACTCCTTGCATGGCTCTGTGCTTTCTCTGCACTATTTCTATCAAGGATTAAACGTTATCTCTCCTGAGCTTCTCTGAGTTAAAATTAACTTTGTCAATGCACTCCTTGCAGACAACATACACTCCTTGCACAAGCTCTCAGAAGAGAAACAATTGAAACTTATTATAACTCTATAGATTCATGTATTTAACCAAAAAATACATTCATGAGCATAAGAACAAATATAAACAAAGAATTTAAATGAACATAAAGCATACCATTCACTCATATAAACACAACAACACCAAACATTTGGATTAAATCTCCCCTGTTCTATTCATTCAAATGATAAAATACATAGATACATGCATTCCTCCACTGCTCTTCAACAACTCATACAATGCTCTCTGGCTCTCAATAACAACATATCTCTCTTTCTCTCGCTAAAAAATATTACAAAATGAGCAACAACATTTACAAATGAGAGACATCAACCTTCTTTTGGCATAAGATACAAATATATATACAAGGGGTGATTCATCGAGCATTCCCCCCCAACAACCTAATGCTATCCTATCAGGATTTAATGCATCCATCTACTAAGGACTTTGGAGTTAATAGAATTTACAAAATAGATCAGAGCCAAGCTTGAGATCTGTACAATACATATATACATTAAAGAGATTACAATCCAAAAGGATCTTTTGGGGATGGCCTTATCCTCTATACATTAATTACATTTCTTTTTATTAAATTCAAATTTAAAAAGGTGTGCTCTCCTTTATGTAGTCCAAATCAGCATTATGCATGCAATGGATGATGTGCTACTCTCCAGCCTGTCCTCCTTTTAATGTTGATGTAGATGCTCCTGCATCATATTTTCTATTGGATGAGGAAGTGATGCACTATCTCTCTTGGAGGCTAATTCTTGCATTGTGATGGAATTTTCTTGGTTAAAAAGGAGTTTATCTTGTTGATGCTTGGACTAGGTAAGGAATCTTTGCTTTGTTATTGCTTCTTTCTTAGTTGCAAGTTTAATTTGCTAAGATATTTGGGAGTATAAGGACATACAACCCCACTAAGCCTATCATAATTGTCTTGAATAATCTATTGTACAAAGGGTTACTAGGAGAAGTAAAAAGGCTTACGCCCTCCTAGTTTTCTCTTTGCTAGTCTTGCGTGCCTTAGGGAGTCAAATGGATTACACCCCTAAGGAAGTATCATAACTAGCTCATTCATTAAAAGAATCCATAACACAATATCTTTAGGCACTAATCTCTTGCATTGTAGAAACAAAAATCATTGCATTGGTATACGTGAAATTACAAGATATTGAAATTGTCTTAGTTGGAATCTTTTCTACACGATTTAGGCTTGGTAAAGCCACTAGGGTGTCTTGATTGCTCAAGGATATCTTATTGTTGTTATAAATTAAAACCAAATTCATTAGGGCTGCAGTAAATTGCTCTCAAACTTTTACTTTAACTCTCTTTTCAAACGTCAGAATTTGCTTGAAAACTGCCATAATAAACTATTGGTTGTTGTGTATCTTTTGGGTGGTTTACTTGTAATTTTTTATTGTTGGAATATTCTTCTATAGAAAATGTTTTCTACATCCATACGGCTGTTGTAATATATCTTCAATAACTACATTTATCAACCTTACATTGTTACTAAAGTCTTGTCTTATCTCATTTGAGTTATACTAGTTATTGCTATCTTATCTCTTGTATTTCTAACTAGAATTTTAGTGACTTATTTAACAGCTTTGATGATCGTTTATTTGCTGATTTATATCATTTTTTACTGCTTCTATATGGGACAACAAAATTCAATTGCTTGTCCATTGAATATCTTGGTTTGTATCTCTTCAATTTGTCTTGTCTCGGGAAGGTCTAACACTTTGGTGTAGGTATTCAAGACCTTTGGAAACTTCCCTCAACCATAAGACATCCTCTCAAGCCTTGCTTGTTTTCCATATTTGAACTATAGGGGGTTATCTTTCCACCACTCCACTTTCCATCTCATTTCCCCCTAGGGTCACATGAGATTCCCCCATTGTGTAGGATTTCTCTTTCACTAAAGTGAGTGGAGGGTTTATCTAAGGTGGCAGTGGGTAGAATCTCCCGTAGTTCTCACCATCTTGTGGATTGGGTCGGGCTTTTCCCAACCTACAATTTACGCCATAACAAGGTGTATCGATGCACACATAATCAATATTGATCTAGGTGGATATTGGTGGCCACCTACCTATTCCACTTGGACCCCCACCATTGTTTCTTTCAGTTTTTCAGTTTCCTTAATTATAACACAATTTACTATTTTTGGCAGTTTTTTGGGTCCTCAACTTCCGGAGCTGTTTTGAGGCCCTAAACGAAGCTTTTTGGGCATCAAACATCTAACTAATATGAGGTTGATCTGGACTTGATATTTTCTATCAACAATGTAGTCCTCGGATAGATATTTCTAACGATGTATCATGTGTGTCAAACAGAGATAGTATGCTAAAGTTACTACCTCGAGAAATTGATGTACCAATTTACCTCGACGGGGCCCATATTCTGGTGTTTCATCTCCTAGGGTTAGGTTTTTGTATGTTTAGGGTTTCCATTGTTTCTCAATAATATATAGGCCTTTGATCCTCATTGTAACATAGAGTTCAAAGGCCTGTAGCCGCCACATCTCTTCTCAGAGATAAGCTATCAGTGCCCTAGCTAGTTTATTTCCATTATGTCTGTAAACAAGTTTTAGTTCTTTGATATTAATGAAATGAAGTGTTATTTCCACTGCATCTTTGTATTCATGGTTATTTTTGTATTCTGTTGTGTTCCTACATAAATTCGGATCAGTGATATCAGAGTGGTTTTCTCTTTCTCGATCCTTCTTTGCATGTCCCCAACAAGGTCGGGGTATAAGGAGTTAGGGCTCGATCTGGTTGAACCTTTGCAAGATCAGCCTTGCAAACCCTGATGACCGCCCATGGAGGATGAAAAGAAAGATGAGAGAGCAAGAGATCCTATCAAAATATTTCTCGAGGAGGCCCTTCAAAAACAAAGGAACGTGATGATGGATAACTTTGCCCAGATCCTTCAATGATTGCCCATTGGCGACGCATCTGCATCCAGCAGCCACTCTAGAGGTGCAACCCCTTTTAAGGTACAAGTAAACTTTGGCATTCCCATATTTGATGGCCAAATAGATGCAGATGCCGTAGATAGATGGTTGAATCTATTAGAAGTATATTTCTCGATTTTGTCATTGTTTCATGGAAACCTCCACAGGAGATTTAGCTAAAGCAAGTACAAACAAAGCTTATCAAGAAAGGAAGAGAGATTCAATATGGAAGAATGAGAAAATATATTCACACTACTTCAATGAGTTGATGATTGATACATAGATCATGATCAATATGATACAATGAATGAGTGTAATACACTCATATATAGGGCAAATAATTCCATAATTAAGAAAAACAATCAAGCAATTAGCTTTCCTTAGGAATGCATGCATGCATAATAGTGATGGTAAAAATAGAAAGTCTAAAATAGAACTAGTTAGTTAACTCCCATTGAACTAGTGTGTCGAAAATAGAAATTTCTCCAACACCCCCCTTGAACATCAGTATGGAGTAAAAAATGAGTCCTAGCTACTAGGCCATTTTAGGTGCTCATGTACAATGCAACTAATGAACACTGAATAAAAGTGAGGAAAGAGGGAAAACCACGTGGGAACAAAACCCCCCCTCAAAAGATAATGTATCAAAAGAAGAAAATAACAGCTGCTAGACAATTGTGTTCTTCACTGCAAGATGATCCCACAAAGTCTGAAACTTCTTCTCATTGAAAGTCTTTGTGAAGAAGTAGAAATATTTATGGATTTGATGAAGTCCTTTGGCAACCTGTCGGGCCTTGTACTTCTTGATCCTGTGGACCCATCTGCACCTGGAAATATTCCTTTCTGGTGGACGTGGAACCAGATTCCAAGTCTGGTTCTATAGGAGTGAGTCATACTCCTTCTGCATGGCTGATTTCCATAATGGATTTCCCACAACCCTATTGTAGTTATGTGGATCAACAGATTGAACCATATAGCAATGCATGGGCATCGTAGGTTCTGAAGAGGAAAGTACATGAGAAGGCTTCTCATGCTGAGATCGAGTCATCCTCGAATCCAATGGATTCCTTGCAAGGTTTCCTACTGCCTGAAGTGTGGTTTGTGCCTTCTTGGGAATTTGTTGAAGCTTCAGTGCTGGCTTCTTATCTGGCTATACTACCTGCTTATTTCCATATACAAAATCTGAGTGTATGGAATCATCCTTGATGTCTGAAACTGATGGAAGAACAAGAGAGTATATGCATGTTGCACTAGAGGTGCATGCAAAGTACTCTCCTTATGTGTAATTAGAATAGAGGAGTCATCGTCAGAAAACTTAGTGAATTTATACAACCTTGACTTGTGATCCACCTCACCAATTGCAATGATGGAATTGTCATGCATGTCAATTACTGAAACTAAATCTGATGTAAATTCAACCTTTTTACCTTTCTGAGAGATTTGATAAACTGAGAGCAGATTCATAGAAAGCTTTGGAACATGTAAAACATTCTCAAAACTACCATTGTGGAGTTCCACTCTCCCTTCTCTTGCTACTGCTACTCGAGTATCATCCCCCATAAGAATAGGGGGTCTTGAGCATGGACTCAAGGAA
Organism: Picea glauca; assembly: GCA_000966675.3. Lineage (NCBI taxonomy): Eukaryota > Viridiplantae > Streptophyta > Pinopsida > Pinales > Pinaceae > Picea > Picea glauca. The sequence continues at coordinate 71,805 of JZKD02S1677991.1, forward strand.
GAGAAAACTTCCTCTTTCACTTCCATATGATGGGATGCACCAGAATCTATAATCCATGAATCAAATGAGGAATTAATTGCAACAAGAACATGATGATTACCTTTCTTAGGAGCATGATCTTCTTCCTTCTTCTTCTTGAATCCCTCTAGAATGAAGTTTCCAAGGTTGTTCTGCTGAAGTGCTTGTGCCATAAGATCGATATGTTTCTTCATGGATGTGGATTCTTCATGATTCGGTTTATTAGAGTAAATGCACTGCTTTCCCTTCTTCTTCTTCTTGGAATCTAAAGAGTCTTTGGAACTTGAAGAATCATTAAAGGGTTTGGAATATCCCTCCTTCCTGTTCTGTTTGAACGACCCTTTTCCATCATGCATGGTGAGTGTATGTTCTTTGGGATTTTTCATGAGGTCCATCTATATGAGTTTTGTCTGCTCTTGTGTAAGAGAGTCAATGAATTGAGCCAATGTAGGCATTTTCCAATTTGTTCGAAAAAGACATATGCCAGAATGGAAATTGGAAACATATACAACGTATTCTGGTCCTAACTTGGCCAAGATTGTTAGAATAAGTTGTTTCTCTTGTGTAGACTTATTAATACCACATTCACCCAAGCTTAATAACAAAGATTTAAATTTAGTAAAAAAATCTTGTATATTATCAAAACTTTTAGGGTCTAAGGTATTCAACTCTACCTCAAGCATATGACCTCGCATCACATCCTGCTTTCCAAAGATTCCTTCCAATGTGGTCCAGATCTCGTTCGGAGTCTTGCATGCGGCAACATGAAACCACAAATCAATGGAAATTAACTTAAGAAGTATTCATGTGGCCTCATCCTTACGGTTCACCCATCTCATCTTCTCAATCACTGATGTAGGTTTTGTTTCTATCACCATCGTCATATTATATAGTCCTTTTCTTTTGAGTTGGAATGTCGCCTTGGGCTTCCAATCTAAATAATTGTATGTTGTGAGGATTACCACCAAGTTTGACTGTATAATAGTTGTCATATCCATCTCTCCCACTGTTTCTAATAACCCCTAAAAATTTACTCTCAATCTGCAAGTGAAAAATTAAGAAATCACTGCAGAAAGGGCACTTTAAGTGAAAATTCATATCAATTTCAAGAGATGATCTTGTGGCTTACTTTTTGAGAAAACGGTGAGGAATCTCGCCAAACGGTTGAAAACCCACTTCCAAAATGGGCCGATTTATTTTCCATGTGGGTCGTTTCCTCCAAAACGTAATATTTTGGGAGCAATGAATGTAGAAAGGTACGACCACATATTCGTATCAGTTTCAGGAGGCTTACTTTCTGAGCAAACGGTGAAGAATCTCGCCAAACGGTTGAAAACCCACTTCCAAAATGGGCCGATTTACTTTAATAAAGGGTTGTTTCTTCCAAAACATAATATTTTGGGAGGAATAATTGGTAAAAGTTAAGACCATAGATTTAGCTCGCCGAAACCCCAATTTTCCTCATTCTTTGACTTGTCTGGCTTACTCCAAGCAACATAGCTATAATACCATGTCATTGTTTCATGGAAACCCCCCCAAGAGATTTAGCTAAAGCAAGTACAAACAAAGCTTATCAAGAAAGGAAGAGAGATTCAATATGGAAGAATGAGAAAATATATTCACTCTACTTCAATGAGTTGATGATTGATACATAGATCATGATCAATATGATACAATGAATGAGTGGAATACACTCAGATATAGGGAAAAGCATTCCATAATTAAGAAAATCAATCAAGAAGTTAGCTTTCCTTAGGAATGCATGGATGCATAATAGTGATGGTAAAAGTAGAAAGTCTAAAATAGAACTAGTCAGTTAAGTCCCATTGAACTAGTGTGTCGAAAATAGAAATTTCTCCAACAGGTTCATGACTTTTCTGACTGGGAGAAGATTATTTTTTCACTGCTCAAAGTCGCCCCCATGTTAAGGACTGGTGGGAAACCTACTGTGAGAAAAAGGATGAGGAGGAACCCTCTCTATTCTCGGTCGTACCCACTTGGAATTCTTTCCGAGATGCCATCAAGGAACAATATTATCCTGTGGAAATCTATGAGGACAAGTACATACAATGGACTACGCTGTGGCAACAAAGGGATCAAGATGTGCATGAGCTGACAAATATGTTCCATACCCTACGCACAAAATTGGGTATCAAATATTCAGAGAAACATTTGGTGTTGAAGTACCGCAGTTGTCTGCATAGATACATTCAAGAGGAAATGGAGTTCCTCGACATCTCCTCGCTTGGTACGACATACCGGTATGCTGCCAAGATTGAGCATAAATTCAAACAGAAGAAGCGATATTTTGGATCTGTGAATCAAAAGCAAGCGAAAGGTGCCCCCAAACCGCAGAACAAAGGACAAAGACAAGGCATGGCGGCTCAAGACAACCTACCAAAGCTGCAAGCAAAGAAGGACACCGCGAAGCCAAAGAAGGACACGGGAAAGTGGTGTGAGTTCCATAAGAGCTCCACTCACAACACAAGTGAGTGTCGGGCCAAACAATCACTGGTGGACGAGATGAGGGCTTCTAAATCAGATGCATGCTCCGACATTGAATGAGAACCTGAGAAGGGAAATGACAGAGGGAAGCAGATTATCGATGCGGAGCCAAACACCATGGTTGCCACCACGAAGATGCAAAAGGAAGAACCAGAAGATCCAGAGGAGGGGAGTGTCTCTTCCACTCCCAGATGTGGGTAAAGGGTTCACCGCTACAGTTCATTTTTGATAGTGGGAGCCAAAATAACCTCATTTCAATAGAGGTCGTGAAGCAGTTGGGATTTCTGACCACAACACACCCACAGTCGTACACCATTGGGTGGCTTCACCAAGGACAGGATCTCCGCGTCAGACAACAGTGTCACCTTCCCTACAACATCAAGCCCTTCATCGATGAGGTATTATGTGACATTTCTCCTCTTGATGTTTGTGATGTATTATTAGGCCAACCATACTTGTGGAAGCGACATGCTGTGTATGAGTTCCGGCCTCGTGTTGTTATTGTTACCTTGGGAAATAAGTTGTACAGGATACCAGAGGTACCACCGCCTATTGCTATCTCTTTGGTTACTGCAAAACAATGCAGTAAGATCATTTCCAAAACCGAGAAATTTGTTTTCCTGATGATTCGTCCTCGGGGAAAGAAGAAGACTGTGGCCACGACCTCCAGACAAGGATCCTCCACATGGCAACAACAAATGGACAAGGTCATGGAGGAGTACCGAGACATCTTCACCTCGCCCGCAGGGGTGCCTCTGCACTGTCATGTCAAACACCCCATCGATCTAAACCCAGGTGTGTCGCTGCCCAATGGACCAATCTATTGGCGATATGTTCTGGAGAATGATGGAATCAAGAGATAGATCCAGGAGTTGCTGCAGAAATGTCACATCCGACCAAGTTCATCACCTTGTGGGAGCCCGATCATGTTGGTGTAGAAGAAGGATGGGACTTGGAGACTCTGTATTGACTATCAAGCACTGAACAAGATCATTGTCCGGAATAGGTACTCGATCCCATGGATTGATGACCTTATGGACCAACTCAAAGGGGAAAAATATTTCAGCAAGATCAACTTGAAGTCCGGGTATCACCAAGTACCAATTGAATTGTCTGATGTGTGGAAGGCTGCCTTCAAAGCCAAGGATGGCCTTTTCGAATGGTTGGTCATGCCTTTTAGGTTAAAGAATTCTCCCACAACATTCATGAGGTTGATGGATGACATCTTGCGGCTATTAATCAACTCATTTGTGGTAGTGTACTTGGATGACATCCTGATCTTCAGCTAGACTTGGGAAGAGCACCTCCACCACATTCGACAGGTCCTCCAAACACTGCGGAAACACAAGTTGTGTGGCAATTTGGAGAAGTGCACTTTTGGCATGACCCAGGTTCAGTATCTCGGATACATTATTGATGAGTGTGGGGTGGATGTGGATCCAACCAAGATCCAAGTCATCTGATATTGGCCATCCCTAACCACTCTAACAGAGCTTCACATCTTTCTGGGTCTTGCTAATTTCTACCGCAGGTTTGTGTTGGGATTCTCTCATATCACTTGGCCCTTGAGTCAAGTCACCAAGGGAAGAGAAAAAGCACAATTATTTTGGTCGGAATATCAACAGAAGGCCTTCGTAGAATTGAAACATTGCCTCTGTTGTGCCCTAATGCTCACATTACTAGAATTTCAAAAACCATTTGAGATCGAGACAGATGCCTCTAACTATGCTATTGGGGCGGTTCTTACTCAATAGAGGCATCCAGTGACATATCATAGTGAGACACTATCTGACACAGTACGAAAGTATCCCACTTATGACAAAGAAATGTATTCCATTGTGCAGTCTTGTCGACAATGGAAGCATTACATTTTGGGGAAGGAAACGATCATCCACACAGACCACCGACCCCTATAGTTCAAACAGACACAAGGGAAGTTGCAGAACGATCGCCATCAGAAGTGGTCCACATATATGCAACAGTTTCATTTGAACATAAAGTACAAGAAGGGAAGCACCAATAATGTTGCAGACTGCCTCAGCCGACCACTGATCGTGGCGATAACCACCGTGCTCAACTCTTGTGGGCACGAGACTTCTGATTGGCCACTTCTCTACAAGAGCAATCCATAATTCGACCACACATACAATACACTCTTGGAGGGTAACCGAGTTCCAAATTTTCACCTCCAGGATGCACTACTATGTTACCTGGGACACCTTTATGTTCCTTCAAGTGAGCGTGGCAAGATGATTTGGGAAGCACACTACAGTCGGTTCGCTGGGCATTTCGTGGTTGAGAAAATAGTGGCAGTACTACAGAAGTATTTCTATTGGACAAACCTTCGACAAGATGTCGGGAAGTACATCAAATCCTGCACTGCATGCACCATTTCCAAACCGACCATCAAGAAGCAAGGCCTCTATACTCTACTGCCTACCCTAGTTGACCTTGGGAATCCATCTCCATGGATTACATGTTGGGCATTCCTTCTACCAAGTATGTCAATGATTGTGTTTCCGTGGTCATCGAAAGATTCTCGAAGATGGCCATTATGGCGGCCTGCAAGAAGAATATCACAGCAGAAGCCACTGCTAAACTCTTCTTTGAACGAGTGTGGGTACACTTTTTGATCCCACAGTCTATCATCTCATATCAGACAACAGGTTGCTCAATACATTTTGGTCCAGCCTTTGGTCAATGATGGACACCAAGCTCACCAAGTCCACAACTTTCCATTCCCAAACTGATGGCCAGACAAAGGTCGTCGATAGGATGATCGTACACATTTTGCACATGTACAACTCAAATCATCCACGCACATGGGATGAGAGCTTCCCCTATGTACAACATAGCTATAACCAGGCCCTCCACAGCTCAATCGACCACAACCCCTTTCAGGTGGGCTTGGGATTCTATCCATTATGTCCAATTGACATAGCCATGCCCTTTGCAGCTACTTAGGCCGATTCGACTCATGTCCAGTCTGAAGTTGTCAAGGCGAACAACTTCATTGAGCACATTCAACACATTCACCAACAGGTTCATGACATATTAGACAGATCCAATGCTAAGTAAAAGCAGTGACATGATCAACATCAGGTGCAACACAACTTCCAGGTGGCCGACAAAGTGTGGCTACATTTGCATAAGGAGTGCCTCGCTAGACCCCACCACAAGATTTCCCCGCTCCGATATGAGCCATACACCATCACCAAGGTTGTAGGGGAAAATTCCTTCGAGCTCAGTATTCCACCATTCCTTGGTCTACACCCAGTGTTCAATGTGGACCGCCTTATGCCCTACTTTCCACCTCTACTGGACACATACGACATGGCAGAACAACTCACACCAACATAGTTAAATCCAGATTGCATGGAACAAGCCACAACTGATAGGATTATGGACACACAGATCAAGAACACCCACCAACAGAGGATCCAACTATATCAAGTTGTCAAAGCAGGCCAACTCCTTCACCAGGGAAAGTGGCTCACCAGGGACCAAGTTCAACAGAAGTTTCATCATCTCATGGAGGAACTCAACGCAATGGGGACCATTGCTTCCTAAGGGGGGAGGAATGATCCAGGTGGATATTGGTGGCCACTCTCCTATTCCACTTGGACCCCCACCATTGTTTCTTCCAGTTTTTCAATTTCCTTAATTATAGCACAATTTACTATTTTTGGTAGTTTTTTGGGTCCTGAACTTCCAGAGTCGTTTTGAGGCCCTAAACGACGTTTTTTGGGCATCAAACATTCAACAAATATGAGTTTGTTCTAGACTCAATATTTTTTGTTAGTAGTGAAGTCTTCGGATAGATCTTTATAACGATGTATCATGTGTGTAAAACGGAGATAGTATGCCAAAGTTACGACCCCAAGAAATTGATGTACCAATTTACCTCGACGGGGTTCATATTCTGGTGTTTCATCTCCTAGGGTTAGGTTTTTGGATGTTTAGGGTTTCCATTGTTTCTCAATAATATATAGGCCTTTGGGCCTCATTGAAACACAGATTTTAGAGGCATGTAGCCGCCACATCTCTTCTCATAGATAAGCTACCAACGCCCTAGCTAGTTTATTTCCATGATGTTTGTAAACAAGTTTCAGTTCTTTGATATTAAAGAAATGAAGTGTTATTTCCATTGTATCTTTGTATTCATGGTTATTTGTGTATTTTGTTGCGTTCCTGCATAAATTCAGATCAAATATGCATCGGTGTGTATTATATATGTTAAAGCATTGGTGTGTATACCACAGTGCACACCGTGAAGTCTTGTAACAATAATGACAATCGTAACAATATTGTTGAAGGGATGGTGTTGTTGTTTCCGTTAGGAGTATTGGTGCTCTTATTACAATTATTAGCACTGATTCATTGTGCATGTATAAAGCACTAATGTGTAACAATCATTTAAATGTACTAGTGTGTAAAATTGTATGAATTGTACTGTTGCATTCAAATGAATACAATGCATTGATATGTTTTAGTGCTGAATTTATCCATGTTGTAGCTATACAAATGCAACTTCTTGCTTTTTGATGAAATTTCAATTAATTGTAAAAAAAAAATGTTTTTTATTTTTATTTTTTATATTCATTTTTATATTTGAGTTATTGTGTTTGAATATAATAATTGCAATGATGTATTTTATCATTTAAACAAATATACCAATGGATCACACCTATGTTCATTGTAACAATGTAAATCATCCATATATTTAATCAACAACATAATATTTTATGATATCGGACAATGCAATAAAATAAGAAGCCCTTTTATTAGATATGAATAAGAGACCCTTTGTCATACAAAATGGAACAACATAAAGGTCCATAATAATCAAAATGTCAATAAGTAATTGTTACAATTTTTGGTAACCTGTCATCATCCAATTGGAACAATATGTCCACATTAAACAAACTATCTGATTTTCATAGACAAATATTTCAAAATATACAAATTACAACATTTAATTATATTGATCATCATTCATTGCTCAATCTTTTGTCATCCCTCATTTCTTCATCGCTTTTAGGGGATATAGTACTTGGGTTATTTGGTCAAATGTTTTATTGATTGATTTGATTTTGTTTTTCATCTTCATGTTACATTTACAAACATAGAAATAAAGTGCAATGAGTATATCTACTTTTATAGTATAATATACAATATTTTGCAAATAAAAAAACACACCATAGCAATAAGTGATTTGTAAACAATACAAATTATTTTGAAGCCATTACTCATGCTCTCTTTCAACAAATATTTTGTTGGCTCCACTCCATACTTTGTTTCTTGTGATTTTTCTACACCATGTTATCACACAATTTGTATTTTGGGAAAATCCCAACCCAAACCACAAGTGTGTGACACAACTGGGAACACATATCATTGACACCTCATGTTGATGTTTGAATCTGTCAAGACCGAAACAACAACCTCATGAGAATATGAATCCCCCCACGTTTTTAAAGTGGTGGTACTCCTCTTTGAATTATGATTTTCTTTGAATATTTTATATCAAAAATCATATGGGATAATGTTAAATGTCTGAATCCAACTCTTTATGGCTCAATAAAATTTAAAATGATGAAAAAATAAAATACATATTTAGAGAATTCCTAAGAAGTGGACCAGGAATCTCAAACACTGCACAATTTAGAAAATAATAAAATCCTCACATCCATCACAGTTTAATAAAAATTCTGATCACATTCAAATAAAAGAAAAAGGTCCAATGGGACAAGAGAAATTTGAAAGAGTACTACTTATTAAGATCAAAAGAAGATTTTGATAGATCGACTTCAAATATATTATACTCATAACTGAGAGTTATAAAATACAATCGAAACCGATCACGACTTAGTTCTCTGGAATTTCTAAAAAATGATAATGTTTGTTACAATACTTGAAATTTAAAGGAGTTTGTCCATTAATGGATTGGGATTGGGGATCCTGTGGCCCATACAAATATTTACAATAAATATGATGAAGATAAGAATATGGAATGGAGCACGAGCAACAGGATATGGAAAGAAGACAAGGAGGAAGTTATCAAAATTTAGTTATACTTTTTCAATGAAACAATAAATATAACTATATGAAATATGATAAATATAACTATATGAAATATGATAAGGAAGAATGTATGTAATTAGTATGGACTTATTGTGATGGAATCTCTCTCTTTCATTTTCTTTTTGATGCACCCTTTATATCTTTTCTCGTTGTGGTTATGTGGCCGGTTGTAACTGTTTCCGTTGGAAATTCAGAAATCTTGGTATATCCTTGTTTAACCATTCTTGAATAAATTCTCTTAAGGGGGAAACCTTCACTTCTTGCTTTACTTTGATATTTAACAATTCACTTTCAATTTATTTATGATCAATAGATAAATTTTGCAATATAGTTTCAATGTCATCATTTTTATTTGTGTAATCAATAATCCAATTATCAATGTCATCATAAGTATACTCAACCATACTATCAAATTTTTCGGTTGATGATTTCTTCAAATTCTCAACTTGATATTCAAATTGCTCCCTACTCATGAGCACTGAATTTGATATTAAGTTTGGATATGAAACTTCAATAGTGTTTCCTACAATATCCAAACCAATAAAATTTGAGTATGCCTCAGTCTTTTCCGTGATAGTTCTTTTAATTGATTTAGCAACCCCTTTAATGCATTAATCCTTTCCATCGAACATGTCTTTAATTGTTTCATATGGCTATAGGAGAGAAAATATTCCTATTTTCTTGCATGATCCATCATTGTTGAGACTTTTTCTATAAACATAGAAACTCCATATGTGAATAATCCCTCATCATTCTTTAAATATGCATTTAAGTATTCTTTGGTGTTTTGAATTTTGATCTTGAGAGATGAATTTCTTTTTGCCAAGTTCCATAAATCTAAAACAAGGGACATTATTTTCTTTATATTATCTTCAACAAAGTGTCGAGTAGTAATGATTAAACTTGAAATTCCTTTTACTCTCATATTTGACTCTAGAGTTCCTTGAAGAGTTATGTCAGGTTGTATCATGGCGATTGGGATAGCCAATATGGGTGGGGGTGTGACAGCTTCCTCCAATTCTTTGACTTTCTCCTTAAGCCAGATATTTTCGTCTTATTGATTATTGAAACATCTAATGCATCCCTTGTGACTTTATGAATAGAGGATAATTTTGATGGAAACATGTTTTTAGTATCAATGGTGAACCGTGACTTTCCCTTCTTATTCCTCAAGGTTATTTCAAAAGTCAATTTCTTTGAAGATCTATCAAATAAAATATTCTACATAGAAAATGTCTCTTTGTTAGAGATGACTTCATCTTGAACAACTAATGCAACGGATTGCACATTTTCTTGGGCGTGTCCTTCATCATCTGGAAACCGTTTATTTACAATATCAACATCTAAGTCCATATTTTCAAGAAAAATATCATTTTTAGGTATGTTTTGTTCTTCTCCCTCTTGTTAAGAGTTAACCCTTTTCCTTTTCACTTGTAATTTATGAGGGTTTTCTAGACTTCCTTGAGGAGGATTTTTTTCTCCATCATCACTTGAATTATTACTTGAGGGTTTTTTTTTGTTTGGCCGATGCAGACTGAGAATTTACTTTAGGCAAAAGTCATCTGTGAGAAACAACGAATGATTGAGCATTTCTTTCACTTGAGGGTTTCCCTCTTTTATTATGACCTTCAGTAGTGATCACAATTGTCTCTATGTCAACCGAATTTTTATCAACACCTTGAACAAGTGTTATAGCTCAAAATGATACAATCATACATTTTTTACTTTGCCCTGCTTACTTACACATCCACCAACTACTTTTGCTGAGGTTCCTATTAATTTTTTATTTTATTTTATGGTGTACGCTTCCTGCTACATATGCAACGCATGTACATACACTAGTTGCATGCCTGACAGCTCGTGTATACTCTAAAAAGTTGCAAAATTAAAAGGTTATGCGCTTTCGGGTGGAGTTTACGGGCTATGTTAGGTTACAAAACCATATTACCTCCTATAGCCCTTATGAAAACTAATTAACCATATTTTCTCCATATAAAAGGGGCCCTAGGGGAGTCATTTGTAGATATAAAAGAAGAAGCAAGAGAACTCTGCCAATTTTTCTCCCTTGTACTCCAAGCCTTTTGCATCCTGCTCTGAGTTTCATCCTCAACATTCCCTTCCAGTCATCCTCCTTTATAAAATCTATCCCTTACCCTATATTGGCATGTTGGTTGTGAGGATAACACATTGGGAATAGTGCACTTGGAGTAAAAGTAGAGGAACCCAAGCAAGATTCATGGAGTGACGTCGACAAGATTCAGTTTGTAACTTCCAATCTTGTTATCAATAAAAGATAAATTTCTTGTCCCATATATTTATGTCTTTATATTTATGTTTATGAATGTTTTTCATGAATATATAACCCTTTAGATGATCTTGGTAGTTAGACATATGTTCTCATAGTTTGTTCTGTGAATTTGTTTCAGGCCAGCTTTGGGAGGAGACCTACAATCTTGGAAAGAACAACGACATGAAGGGATCTACAATAGATGGAAGACTCAAGGTACAAATTTCGATCTTTTCTCCCTTCCCTTAACTATCATTAGGTTTTTTCGGAATTTGGGTTAGAATAGAAACATTTCTATCTTTTAAGGTGTCAAGGCTTTTCCTAGTCATTAGACCCAAATTAGGAGGATTTTTCCCCGTAGTAGAATTGGTGACTCCACTGGGGAGTCTCTCTAGGGTCTTGTTGGGAGACTATTTTGGTTTGAATTATTGTTATTTTATGTGCTTTTTGAGTCTGTAAGTGTCTTTGGTCACCTTCTAGGTGTTTCCAGTTTTTCCTGATTTGGATGATCACTATGAAGTTCATCTCTTTTTTGAGTTGGTTCAGAAGTATACACAACATGTTCTATACCCAAAACATGTACATACACGCCCTGAGTTATCCCATCATGCATACATCAACAGTTTGTCTGTGTACATCACACATACTTGTTCTTTTGATGAGTTTTTCAAAAACGTTTCTTTTGCTTCCAGGAATATTTTGGTCTCTCAGGTCCTCCTAAGTACCAGGGACCTCTGTTAATTGTTGTTGAGAGAGTTTTAAGTCTCAGATTTCCTATGAAATTGTAAATAAACCTTTTTCTTTTCTTTGTCTCTTTCTCTCTTTTTTTAAGGTTGAAGGTGTACTTTTGAAGCTTTAGGTTCTCCTTTGGATTATGGTGAATCCCTTCTCTTTGGAAGTGGTTTAGGACCCGATTTAGTCTCTATTTTGTCATCCTTCTCTCTTGTTATGATTGGAAAAGAAAAAATATAGTTTCTTGTTATTTTCATTTCATAAGCATATAAAAAGTTTTGATTTTTTTTTTTGTAGTTTCTTAACTGCATTTGCATGTTTGTTTGGTTGTAGTAGCTTAGGTTGTTTTTTATAAAATAAAAGAGTTCTCAACCAAAATTTCCTTCTCATATTCTTCCTTGAAAGTTTAAGTAGTTGCATTTCATTTGGAACGAAAAAAAATTCTAGGATAAATTGCATAGTAGGATCTTGGTTTTCATTTTGAAAAGTTTGCACCTTGAAAGTTAAAAGAGCCAAATATTCAATTGTAGGATGTAATTTTCTTTAATTTAATTTTAAAAGAACAATTTTCTAAAAACTCATTTAACTCTTCTCTTTTGTCTCTTAAATAACACCACGAGTTTCACCACCATACCCCTGAGTAATCAAGCCACTAAAATCAAAGCTTAATATTAAAATTAACTAGATCTTTTTGTTTATAGGGTACACCAATGAGATTAGATTGTAGGTCCTTGAATTAGGTGTGGAGAGGAAACTCTTCAAGGCCACTTAAATATACTTAAGAGTCTGAGATAGGGAGTGTAAAAGTCCAGTGTCGTAAAACTTAGCTGGGACCCCCCTCTAACACAGGTGATAAACACGAGGTCGCATGAGGAAAGGTAGAGGAGATAACCCCTCCAAAGTCGGACCAAGCGTAGTGGGGATCGTATTTGAGGGTCGATCTTGGGATTTCACTGAGCGCATTTGACTACAAAGCTTCATGGACCTCGAATTTGTTCGGGATCCTCAGTTGTCTTCTGGACCATTTTCCTTCAGTACCCTTGAAAGGCTTCAAACATAGCTATCATTCTCATACAATCAACCCAACTGCCGACTATACCCTCTTGGTGACTAACTATGAGTTGGAAAATTATTTTCCTTTTATAAGGACTCACATAGGTGACTGCGGGGGTATACCACGATACCTAGGGAAGATGTTGGATCACGCTTTGCAGAGTATACCCGATGGGTGTTTTTGTGTTCGATTTACACTTTCACCGGTAAGTTTCTATAGTGTTGATTGGAGTAATTGTTCTTCCTACCATTCTATTGATTTCTTGATTTACCTTTAGGGACTTTATAGTGTGTGATATGTGATTCTCCCTATATTTACCTTAGAGTGTCATTTGATCATTTCATAAAGTGGAAGATCAACATCTCTATGTTCGCGTAGGCTCTAGGGCCTTCTGTTGATAAATTTGGAGCCATTGCCGCCACCATTGAGGTGAAGGCTAGATTGAGAGGGTTCTTTTGAAGCTACTGGGCCATAGGAAACTATGCTCAAGCCTGTTACTAGAGAATACATTTTTGAATTGGATGAGACTAGCATTTATGACCTTGAAGCTGAAGGCTTCAAGCTCGCAAACCCACTGATCATTGATCTTTCAACACCAATCCTTATTTAGGTAGTCCCTCCTGAGGTGAGTTCCCTTGATCGTCGTCTCGTTAGGCGACTGGCTCTGCAAGTGAGTAATACTACTTCTACTAGGATTCCTCATACTCCCATCCTAGCCATGGGTGGAGGGGGCATTGTACCTCCTCCCCCTCCTTCACCTACAAGGAATACTTTTACTCAGACACCTACAACTTCTGGCAGTGGCACAATCTCTTCCATGACTTCGACCAATGTTCATACTTCTACAATACATAATACGTCTGGCACTCCTTTCACATATGGGATGTCAAAACTTAATACAAGCATGACTTTAACTTACTCTACTTTACAAATTGTTGGTCTGGGGGCAGGGAGTTCTAATGCTCCCTTTCAAGGATCCCTTGGAGCTGACACTTCTGCTCCATACAATGCAGTCCCTTACGGTGGGGGTCATATCCCTCCTCCATCCCCTTCTCTCGAAGGTGATTTTAAACAACCATCCAAGCCTAGTGCCAGTTCCATTTTTTTTAGTGGAGGAAGTCAAGGACCTCAGTCCTTTATGAATCTGGTTGGGTCTATTCCTTTCTCTTTATTTGGTACTTTTGGCAACAACGTTTTCTTGTCGTCCGTGTTTTCATCCAGAGGCAACCCCTTTCTCAATCAACATAACCCTATGCAAGGATTCATTCCTTCACATGGAGTAATCACATGAGCCTTCTCCTCTCAAAGTATTGAAAATACCTGGTAGGGTTCTATACCTTTGCAAGGGATGTCAATCGGGGGAAAAACCTCCCATGCTTAGTGGAACCCCGGGCAAGGTTAAGTTCCTATGCCAAGAGTATCGGTTGGGGGAAACCCTAACCAAGGTTTTTGGAATACCATGCAGGGATAAATCCCTACCCAAGGTATGCCATCAAATTATTCGAATCCATCGATGATGCAGACTAGTACACAAACCCCTTATACTGGCCAAGGAAACCCTAGTTTTTACTAGAACCTTGGTCAACATGCAAGATTTTCCTAGAAACATGGTGCCAACCAAAATCCAGGTTTTTCTTTTCCTTTAAATATTCCACAACCTAGGTTACCCTTTCTGGAAACTCTTCATTTTACATACTTATAAAGGTTGTTAAATGATCCTATTTTTCATGATCCATGTTGGCCTCCTATGCCAACTAAGTTTTCCTTAGACATACAAAAATTTAAAGCTAAGCTTGGAAAATATCCAAGCGATCACGTTACAACTTTTCACTTGTGGTGATCCTCCAACTCGTTGAATGATGACTCTATCAAGTTGCAATTTTTTCAATGCACTCTCATAGGGGGTGCTGCGAAGTGGTATATTGAGCTCGATCGCTCAAAGTATGCTTACTTTAACGATCTGGAAATGGTTTTCTTAAACCATTTTCAGTTACAGTGAGATATGATGCCATCACAGAGTTGCTGGCCAACTTCGAGCAAACTAAGGTCATCCATATCTTCTATCATATTCGAGAGTGGCATCGCCAGAAGATCTTGATCAAATTGAAGGTCCCTCCTGCGTTTTTACTCGAGTAGTTATTGAAGTCATTGGTTCCTCGTGTCTCCAAAGACGTCACAACTTTCATAGTATTTTCTAAGGAAGAGGCTATAATGAGGGATCAACAATTGGAATTGATTTATTCCCAATCTGACATGTTGTATGAGATTCTTCCTGATGCACCGGGGTCAACATTTGACTTGACCAAACTGAATTTTGGGCCTCATGCTGATGGTATAATAGGTTCAACACAAAGAAATCCCACAAATCAGTTTGCCAACCAAATGCAACAATTGTCACTACAACAGACTGTGGCCAAACAAAATTCTAGTATGACTGCCCCCACCACCCATACACCAGAAGTACCTAGTGTGCAGACGACGAACCCAAGCAAAATCAACAATCCGAGGGGAAAATAAATGGTAAAGGCAAGAAGGGTAAGGGAGATAAAAAGGCTACTAACAATGTTGTTGAGGGAAAAAATGACAAGAAAAAGGTTAAGTTTCTGTGTAATCTTTGTGCAGACATTCAATTGACTCATCAATTCCCTCAACTTGAGGAAGCCCAGAAGATTTTGGCATAGTGGCAGACTGTTGTGTTAACTAATCCTTTCCCTCAAGGGAAGAACATGACACAAGATTCCTCATCCCCAACCGCTATTGGGGTCAATCAGGGTGCCCCCACGCTTAATGCTACTACTGGAGTCATGAATGTATACATGGTGAGATCAGATGCTCATCTTCAAACTAGGGCTCATGATTATAGAATGCTTGAATCTGTTGATAAGGGAAAAGAAGCTTCCAACCCATCGCCTCCTCTTCATATGGAGAAGACCATGAGAGAAACAATGACTCACATCCATAAAGGTGTGTTTAAGAAAGCTTCTCATAATCCAAATGCAAGGGCTTCCCATAAATATTCTGTAGTTGAAGATCTTAAGAAAACCCCTTGTGTGATGTCTTCTCTGGAAGTTATTCATAGTTTCCCCTCACATAGAAAAGAATTACTGTCTGCTTTGGGTTTTTCTAATCCAACTAACTTGGGAGCTATCGTTTTTTACCCTTCTAATAACAAACCTTGTTTGCCTTACCACGTCATCTTTCAGATAGTAGTGGTTTATGCCACGAAGTAGTTGACATAGAATATTTTCTGCACGATGGTAGATGAGTGTGTTGTCAACTTGCGTTATGTCATTGGCATGTTGGAAGGCTATTGGTCAACCTGAGTTGTCTTTGTCTCCTATGTTGTTAACTACATTTGACGACCATTCTTTTAGACCGCGTGACATAATTCCCTCCTTCCCAATGCATTTGGAGGAAAAAATTGTGTGTGTCGAGGTCGAAGTAGTAGACGTGCCTCTCGACTACAACGTTTTGTTAGGACGAAGTTGGACTTATGCAATGACAACAGTTGTATCCTCCATTTTTTTTGTACTATGTTTTCCTCATGAAGGAAGGATATTAATCGTTGATTAGTTATCCTTCTCTCATCCCGAACCTTCATTGGGGGCATCCACGGTCCCGATGATTGATAACCCACAACAAGGTACCATCAACTTAGGCGCTAGACTGTTTCCATATTTGATGGGTACTTTTGATTTTCCACCACCTTTGAATGATGTCAAGTTTATTTCGTCTATACCTAATCATCCTAAGGCTATGATATTTCAAGTAGCTTTGTTTCGAATGACTTATTTTAACGATCAGTGGAATTTACCTTCCCCATAGGCTTCAAAGGAAGGGGCAGGGCATCCTAGCATGGTTATGCCCCTATTCGCAACTAAGGTTGTGTACATTATTATTTATCAAACCTTGAATAACTCTGATCCAGCTCCCCCTCAAGAACTAGATCTTGTTCTAGAGCCTATTTGGGCTCAAGAATCTCTTACTTCTCATGATCCATTGGACTTGGTCTTTCCCTCTAACGAGGTGATTTTAGAGGCAATGACGGTTCTAGATAGACCTTGGGATGATCTTCATCATAGATCGTACTTTTTACCCGAATTTAGGAGAGTGGAAGCAAGAGATTTTATCACGACCATGAATAGAGGTGTCACTGATCTCGTTAACCTTTTGGCAATGCACGAAATATATGTCAAGGGAAACATGACGAGTATAGTTGAGACGATTCCAGTTGACATCTCCAAAACTCCAGGCATCGTTGAAAACATCTTCATCGGAGCGGATTGTTCCCCTGAGGAGATTCAGGTGTACACCGAGTTATTTAAAGGATTCTGTGATGTTTTTTCCTGGTCTTATGAGGAGATGTTAGGCATTGAACCTCGTATAGTTGAGCACTATATTAGGAATTATCCCAATGCTAAGCCTGTTCAGTAGAAGCTTCTCCCAGTCAACCCTCACAAGGCAACGACTATCAAAGCTAAGGTAGAGAAATTGATTAAGGCTGGTTTCATCTACTTGGTTCAATTGATGGAATGGGTGTCAAACCCTATTCCTGTCAACAAAAAACAAGGTACAATTTGTGTATGCATGGATTTTCACAATCTGAGAAAAGCTTGCCCGAAAGATAACTTTCCTACCCCATTCATTGATCATATTATCGATGAATGTGTGGGTTGTGAAGTTTTTTCTTTTATGGACTGTTTTTCAGGGTACAATAATATTTAGATCAAGCCTGAGGATAAACATAAGAATGCTTTCATATGTCCTTGGGGTACGTTTGCATATAATAAAATTCCTTTTGGCCTAAAAAATGTTGGAGCTACTTTCCAGCAGGCCATGTCATTCGCCTTCCATGACCTCAAACATATAGTCGAGGCATATCTTGATGATTTTGTGTCACATTCTCACAAGAGATATGATCATCTCGCTCACCTTCAACTTATTTTTGAGAGGTGTCGCTACTACCGGATTCACCTAAATCCGAACAAGTGTAGTTTTATTGTTATGTCGGGATGTTTATTAGGTTTTATCATGCCACCAAATGGATGATGGTATATCCTCTTAAGGTTGAGGAAATAGTTCAGTTGCCTACCCTGTGAACATTTCCCCAGCTTCAGAGTCTTCCGAGGAAATATAAATTCCTACGACGATTTATTGCTAACTACGTCGAGACAACAAAAGGGTTTATGCATCTTTTGAAAAAAGGGGTCTCATTGTTTTGGGATGAAGCGGCTCAACGCTCTTTTAAAGCATTGAAAAGTGCCCCGACATCTGCCCCTCTTCTCAACCCTCTTGACTATGGAAAATATTTCTTATTATACTTGGTTGCGATAGAGTCCACCATCGGTATGGTCTTGGTTCAGGAGGATGACATGCTCCAGGAACACGTTATATACTACCTTAGTCGAGGCTTAGTCGAACCATAACTCAACTACACTCATGTTGAGAAATTGGCTTTGGTAGATGTCCATGCTATCCAAAGATTTCGTCATTATATTCTACTCCGTAATATCACCATGGTAGTCGTCATTAATCCTTTCCAATATGTGTTGACACGACGGGTCATCGACGGGAAGATTAGTTGATGGATAGTCATTCTTCAAGAACTTGATTTGGACTTTGTTTTAGCGAAGTCTAAGAAGTCTTTGGTCTTTGTCGAGTTAATTTCAGAACTTTCGACTGAGAGTAGCAATGATTTTTCCAAAGAGTCATTGATCAATGAGGATCTCTTCCTTATTTGATCCAAAATGGATATGAAAAGGCCAAAAATTCAAAATTCTTGGATTTGGACAAAACCATTTCTATCGTGTAGTGCTCGTCGTGTTGATTCCGATGGTATATTTGGTTTTGAAAATGGACTCCATATGGCGAAGATATCACAATTTGAAGTTTTGCATAAACAGGGAAAAGTCAAAAGGTCAAAAATGACGTGGTAGCTCCTGAAAGTGACACATGGCAGTGGCAGATTTGAACATGTGGCAGGTTGAGGACTGACTATGCAGATGATTTGGCAAGCTAACTGAGCAGGTGACTAGGAAATTTGGGCCAATGGCAGAGGGAAACATGGCCCAATTGGAGTGCCACGTGGCACCTCGATTAGGCCAATAAAAACTAGATTAAAAATCTGTTCTAACTATCCTCTAAAAGATTCCAACCAGTAATCTATTTAGGCACCAACAAACTACATAACACTTGCCATCCAACTTACAACTTGTATTAATTGTGAGTTATGGTGACAATTAATTGTTTTAATGTGTATATATTATATGGTTAGTGGTACCCCATTAAAAAGGGCATGAATCCCACATTTTATGCCATACCATATGTTTCATATCCCCATTAAAAAGGTCGAATCCCATGAACCATATCTTTTGGTTATTTTATATTATATGGTGTTGACCATGTATTTCAAAAGGGAAACAAAAAGTGGGTTGGAAACTTTAATATTATGGTTATTTCAACCATATAAAATATTCTAATCCCATATTTTATGTAACCAACGTTAACCATATAAAATATTCTAATCCCATATTTTATGTTCTATCTATCCTCTAAAAGATTCCAACCAGTGACCTATTTGGGCACCAACAAACTACATAACACTTGCCATCCAACTTACAACTTGTATTAATTGTGAGTTATGGTGACAATTAATTGTTTTAATGTGTATATATTATATGGTTAGTGGTACCCCATTAAAAAGGGTATGAATCCCACATTTTATGCCATACCATATGTTTCATATCCCCATTAAAAAGGTCGAATCCCATGAACCATATCTTTTGGTTATTTTATATTATATGGTGTTGACCATATATTTCAAAAGGGAAACAAAAAGTGGGTTGGAAACTTTAATATTATGGTTATTTCAACCATATAAAATATTCTAATCCCATATTTTATGTAACCAACGTGCTATATCCTGGGCAAGAGATAAGGGGTGCGCACATATGTGTGTTTAAAACCATAGTTTATGCCACGTTTTTTTGAATAGGCGCGCCATGTAACATTCGGCGGGTTGCAAAACCTTATACCAAGGTTTATTTAAATGATACTAAAATTGTCACCATATATTTGGCCTGATTCTATGCCAAGAAAGGTGGGAGGGTGGGATTTGACCTCCCCACCTCATTCTTCTTAATCCAAAATTTTTACCACTATAATATAGGCCTAAATTATGAATAAATGTGTAGAGCAATAACTTTTGTACAAGAGAAGCCAGTGACCTAATAACTTTTGTACAAGAGAAGCCAGTGACCTAATGAATCTTTGGAGGGCATTTTTGGGAGCTATGCTCAATCTTTTTCAGTGTTGTTTGTTGTATTAGGTTCTTGGGACAGAGCAGAACACAACTAAGTCAATTAAAGAATTAAATGATGTATATTTTGAGGATTGAATATTAATAAAGAGCATCCCCACTGAGATAAAGGCCCGGAGACATAAACAAATTTGCCGAACTCTATTATCAACTTCTAGTGTTCTATTATGTTTATGGTTTGTTGTGTTTACTTGTTTATGTTGGCTACAAATTATTTCTTTAAACATCTTCTCATTCTTTAAAGTATTAACTGGTAAATTTACACATGCAAAATACTTAACCAAAGTCATTAAAATATCATTTCAAATCAAGAGGTATTAGGGCAAGTTGACAGTTGGTTGTTTTTTAGTATGAATGATTACCAGGGAAAAGTTAAGGCATGAAGGAGAGCTTGTAGAAGGAGATCATGAGATTGGATCAAGAAAAACGACATCTCAAAGTGAGAAGATGGCATCTGAAGAAGGACTTTCTCAACAAGAAAGAGAATTTCAAAGAACTTTCTTTGCCATGTCAGAGATGGTAAAATTATTGTATGAAGATTACTTTGAATGAAAGAGACGTGTTCAAGGGGAATATTCAAAGAAAGAAAAAAGTGAAGAGGGAGAAGACCCTCCAAAACCTCGCCCTTCACCTCCTTGATCTCCATCTTCTTCTTCTTCACGTATAAGTTCAAGTTTTACTTCTACTTCTACTTCTGCAAGAAAACATTCTCATTCCCATAAACATAAGCCTAACATGCCATTACTTAAAATTGATGTGAAATTTGAGTTTCCCATGTATAATGAAGAATTCAATGTTGAGAAGCTTGATAAATGGGTCAGACAGATGGAGGTATATTGCAGTGTGCAACAAATCAATGATGAGGAAACCAATATCAAATTGGCATCGCTTCATCTTGCAGGAACACCACTCATCTGGTGGCAAAGTAAGTTGCAACATGGTACTCAACAAATTGGTAATGTATTTCTATCATGGTAAGATTTTATTTTTGTGCTTAGAAAACAATTCTATCCATTGGGGTATAAGGAGAAGACTTTAATTGAATGACAAAGTCTTAAATTAAGAAAAGAAAAATAGGTGCAAGAATACACAGATGAATTTCGTAACATGGATTTGAAGTTAAATATTCCATTACATACACAATAAACTCTTATGCAGTATATATGAGGTTTTCCTGCTCATATTCGTAATATTGTGTTTATGTTTGGACCTACTAATCTTGATGAGGTTTATGTTCAAATGACATATATTGAAGCAAGAAAAATTGGAGTTGGTGTATTTGGTGTATCAGGGGAATCATCTTCAAAGAAAGAAGGAAAGGGAAAAGGGGAGGTGAAGAAAGAAAAATCAATCAGAGTAGAGGAAGAATATCGCTCTTGCAAACATTGCAAGAAAGAAGGGCACGATGAAGAGCATTGCTGGAAATTGCACCCAGAAAAGAAACCAAAGTGGTTCAAAGAAAAGAAGGGAAGAAAAAAAGTTGCAACAAGAACACAACCAACAGACTTGGGGTCAGATTCAAGTGATGAGACTAAAATACAAACAATTGGTTTGTCAGGTAAAATTGGTGATGGTTTTGATTCAAGAAGTAAATTGTTTCATATAAGGGTTATTATGAAACATACCAAGATTGACACTTTGTTAGATAGCAGGTCTCAAGCTAATCTAATTTTAGAAGAAGTGGTTAATCAATTGGGATTGGAAACAAAAATACATCATAAACCCTATACACTAAATTGCGTAAGCAAAAATCACAAATTTCCCATAACAAAGCAACATGTCATAAAGTTTGCAATTACATCTAAGTTTGTAGATGAGGTAACATGTGATGTGGTACCACTGGAAGCATGTGGAATGGTCTTGGGTATCCCTTATTTATATGATCGAAAAACAATCTTCTTCAGGGAACATAATCAATATCACTTAACTAAAGAAGAGACAAAATATGTTGTGCATGCTCCTCATATCAAAGAGAATCAATCTTTTCTAACAATGGAACAATTAAAGAAGACAACTTATTCAAGCATTATACCTATGATTGTACCAAATAAAGCAGTTGATCTTAAGAAAGAAAGTAAAATGGTCAGAGCATGTAGATCTAGCCATACTTTGCTTCAAGATGAGTTGTTGTCGTGCAAGCTTGTAAACAAGAACATACATGTTGGTTCATTTTCAGTCATGTTTTTTATATTGTTATCGCTACTAATGTTTTCTACATGGATGGTAGTGAATTCAGAAGGATATGAACGAATGAAGATGGCTAACAATATGTGTTCAATTACCATGGTTGTTGTGCAATTGATTATGATGCGACAGGTGTACATGATAGATTTGATAGACAAATGGCAAATGGGGAGGCCTATCCCGCATTCTATGTCTGGTTAATATCCTTTTGGAGGACCAAAAGGTCTTAGTGGGGAGGTGTGATCCAAAATGGATTTGAAAAGGCCAAAACTTCAAAGTTATTGGATTCAGACGAAACCCATGCCATCACGCAGTTCTCATCGCGTTGATTTTGATGATATATTTTTTTTCGAAAATGGACTCTGTATGGCGAAGATATTGTAGTATGAAGTTTTTCATAAACAAGGAAAAAGTCAACGGATCAAAGATGACGTGGCAGATCCTGAAGGTGACACATGACAATGGTAGAGTTGAACACATGGCAGGTTGAGGGCTGACTATGCAGGCAAGTTAGCAAGTTGACTGAGTAAGTGACTAGACAATTTGGGATAATGGTAGGGGGACACATGGCCCAATCATATGGTGCCATGTGGCACCCCGATTAGGCCAATAAAGGTCGGGTTAAAAATTTGTTCTATCTATCCTCCATAGGATTCAGACCCATGACCTATTTGAGTGCCAATAAACTACAAAACACGTGTCAACCAACTTACCACTTGTATCACTTGTGAGTTATGGTGGAAATTAATTGTTTTAATGTGTATATAT
Organism: Picea glauca; assembly: GCA_000966675.3. Classification (NCBI taxonomy): domain Eukaryota; kingdom Viridiplantae; phylum Streptophyta; class Pinopsida; order Pinales; family Pinaceae; genus Picea; species Picea glauca. The sequence continues at coordinate 94,755 of JZKD02S1677991.1, forward strand.
ATTATATGGTTTTGGCACCCCATTAAAAAGGGCACGAAACCCATACTTTATGCCATACCATATTTTTCATATCCTGATTAAAAGGGTCAAATCCCATGAACCATATCTTTTGGTTATTAGTCCCTGCTAAGGGAATATAGCAATGAGTTGCTCTTTGACTTTACATTAGTTTTCTTTTGACTTTTAATTTGTGTATGAAAATTAAAGTTTAACATAGGAAATAAATATATATTTTTTTATATAATAAAAAAAACACAATTTTCTCAATTCTAATTGGCTAATATATTGAAAGTCTTATTATAGCCTTTACGTCTCCCAATGTATAAAATCAATTAAATAATTATGTTGATTGGACAAAAACAATGAAGTTTTAATTTCTTTATATCGATCTAGTGGTTATGGATTTGCTCGCCCCCTCGATGCCATCAACCAGATATGTTGCTTTATCTATTGCCTATACCTTTGCATCTGTTGCCTTTACTTCTATGGTCTACGCCACTACCACTGGTGGAACTGAAATGGATGCATAAGCTACAAATAGGGCATAAACTGCTACTGGGCATGCTCGAATGGTAACTGCTATGAGAACTGTAAACTCAAAAATGGAATTCAAGCAGATTTGCAATGATAGCGGCTCGAGCCGCCCAATAATTTGACACATTTCTTTACTAGATGTACCGTGTCCTTGTAATAATTTCTAGTTACAGTAATTACTGTGATGTGAAGGATCTCTATCACTTTTGTATTTTGTATTGCATGGAAATTACCGAAATTACTGAAATTTTAGTCATATTTTAAGAAGTTATATTTAAAAAGAGACATATTTAAAAATAGATTAACATATTTTCCAGGAAACTAATTTTTGGGAATTAATTTTAAAAATTTAAAAATATTTTTTTTTTACCTTCATAAAATCAATAATATACATTTAGCATTACTGAAATATGATGTTTATTATAAGTTTTTATAAATAAATTAATAATAAAAATTAAACATTAAATTTGAAATATTATCTTCTTACATATAATATCCTTGTTTTTTTATTTTTTTTTTATAATTTTATAAAGTAATTTTACATGAATTTTATTTTTCATTTTTCCCTTGCATATTCTTGCTCCAATTATCTTTGTATAGGAATTACAATTTTATTGTGTTATGGTGGACATTAAAAAGAAAAAACCTAATATATTTTTTGTTTCAAATGATTTTTTTATGGTAATATAATTCATTTTTTGTTGTTAAAGTACCAATGCTAGGGGTTGATATTATTATCTAACCAACCAATCACAATTTAAATAAATACAAAATTAAAACAAGATAATAATTTATAAAGTAAATTATAGGAAAGGAAAAAAAAATTGTCACCCCTCTATAATTATTGAATATCTCCACAAGAAAAGATTCTTAAAAATCCATGCAAATAATTTCTTTATGTATTTTTTTTTTCAATATTATTACTACATTATGTTTTTAAAATCCATGCAAATAATTTTTTTATGTATTTTTTTTTTCCATATTATTACTACATTATGTTTTTATTTTACTTTTTATATATTTATATTTATATTTTATTATTTATATATTTAATGTTTATTTTTGGCAGAGACTACGTTGTCATGCAACTTGTTTTATATTATATGGTGTTGACCATGTATTTCAAAAGGGAAACAAAAAGTGGGTTAGAAACTTTAATATTATGGTTATTTCAACAATGTAAAATATTGTAATCCCATATTTTATGTAACCAAGTCGTTAGACCATGGGCTCGAGATAAGGGGTGCACACATATGTGGGTTTAAAACCATAGTTTATGCCACTTTTTGTTAAATAGGTGAACCATGTAACATTCGGTGGGTTGGAAAACCTTATACCAAGGTTTATTTAAACGATACTAAAATTGTCACCATATATTTGGCCCGATTCTATGCCAAGAAAGGTGGGAGGTTGGGATTCGACCTCCCCACCTCATGATTTTTAATCCAAAACTTTTACCACTACAATATAGGCCCAGATTATGAATAAAAGTGCAGAATAATAAATTTTGTACAGAAGAAGCCAACTACCTAGTGAATCTTTGGAGGCCATTTTTGGGAGCTACACTCAACCTTTTTCAGTGTTGTCTGCTGCATCAGGTTTATGAGATAAAGAAGAACACAGTTGAGTCAATCGAAGACTTAAATGATGTAATTTTGATGTATATTTTAAGCATTTAAAATTAATAAAGAATCCTCCCCCACTTAGACAAAGGCCCGAAGATGTAGGCACATTTTCCAAACTCCGTTATCAACTTCTGGTGTTCTATTTTGTTTATGATTTTCCATTTTTATGTCTTTATGTCATTTTTACGTCTTTATGTTGGATGAAAATTATTTCTTTAAACATCTTCTCATTCTTTAAAGTATTAATTGGTAAATTTACACATGCAAAATACTTAACCAAAGTCATTAAAATATCATTTCAGATCATTATTGTATCTTCTGACCCTTGGTATGGAGATGTACTTGTGTATCTTCAGACTCTGAAGTGTCCTTCCTCTTCTTCTTGTGATGAGCGTCGACGGATACACCATCAAGCACATAATTATCTTATCATCGATGATACTTTGTATTGTCGAGGAGTTGACTACATTCTTTGTCATTGTCTAACTCATGAGGAGGCAGAGCTTGTGTTAAATGACTTCCACACTAGAGCATGTGGCGGTCACTTGTCTGGGTTGGAAACAACCCAGAAAATCCTTCATGTTGGATACTTATGGTGGTTAAGAAGTGTCACCCGTGTCAGATATTCTTTCAGAAGATGTGGGCACACCCTGCTCTTATGTTTCCTGTTATTGTTGTTGGTCTTGTTGTAACCTAGGTTTGCACCACTGCCCTTTCCCTCCTTTACCCTATACATCCATCAAAGGTCTGATTTTTTTTTTTTTTGGTTTGCTAAGTTTATTCTCCATGATTTAATGACTTAGTGTAAATGGCCCCTACTGGTCTTTACTTGCTTTTCATCATTATATTACTTTCTTGAAAGTTGATTACATGTTTTGGTTTGAGTTTGAAACATATGTCATCATGTTTACCATTGATTGAGCATGCAGTAGGTCAACCAAGTCCTTTATATGCACACAAAACATCCAAAAAGAAAGACACAACAATCCATATCAATGGATTTCGGGCTTAGGTTGTAAGCAACAAACAGATTAAAATTTTTGACCGTTGAGACCGACAGTCAATTAAGATCAACGACTCTTGTGCATTCGGAGTTTCAAAATCACGAGAGGTTTTAACCACAAAGAAATTGAAGTTTTACTTTGGGACTTCGGTGTTCGGGCGTCCAAGCTTGTCAGTTCTTCAATCCTAAAAATCCTCGAACGTCGAATTGGCGAAGTGGCTACCACGTCACTTCGAGATATTTTAATCCAGAGCAAAAACAGATCCCCGAAGTGCTGCAGTGCCAGAGCCCCTTTCTCATAAACTCTTTTTTAGCTAACATGTCATATGCCACCTATAAATTGATTTCAGATGACATGTGGCACTCATTTCAGGTACTTTGGTTACATAATCTGCGTTATTTTAGGTGACATGTGTCACTCTCATTTTTATGACACGTCATCGATTTTGACAACATGCTGCCACGTCACTCTGGGAGATTTTAATTCAGAGCGAACACAGTTCCTCAAAGTGTCGGAGCTCTGAATGTCGAATTGCCGAAGTGGCTACCATGTCACTCTGAGAGATTTTAATATAGAGAAAACATAGTTCCCTGAAGTTCCAAAGCCCCTTTCTCATAAACTATTTTTTAGCTGACATGTCATACACCACCTATAAATTGATTTCAGATGACAGGTGAAACTCATTTAAGGTACTTTGGTTACGTCATCTGCGTTATTTCAAGTGACACGTGTCACTCTCATTTTTATGACATGTCATCAATTGTGACAACATGTTGCCACGTCACTACAGGAGATTGTTAGTTCGAGAGATTTTAATTCAGATAAAACACAGTTCCCTGAAGTGTCGAAGGGCCATAGCCCCAGAAGTCCCAAAATATTAAATGATTAAAGTATCTTAATCTCTGGTGAATTTTCTTAGTGTTAAGCGTTGATTAATGACTTCGCGAGATAAGTCATTCGAGATATAGTTATACTCTTCATCCAAAAGCTCTTGAATGTCGAATTGTCGAAGTGGCTTATCCTCATTAATTGCCTGCATTAAAGTATTCTTTAAATGGGGCCAAACAAAGAAAATGCCATGTTACAGGTGAAGCTATATATTTTCAAGTATCAAATGAAATTTTAAATCTATCCAGTCTACAAAATTAGATTACTCATTAGGAAACAACTCAGATTCAAAGGAACCTAAGGTAGTGTGTGGGTATGACATGAGGATGAGGAGAAGCCGAAAACTAGCAGACCACAACCAGTCCATCACAGAGCAATAAAAGAAGAACGAGATGGTTATCTTCAAGACAAAAAATCTTTATGACAATCAACAGGTACAAGAACTAAAGCTTCAGATTCGAACCCTACAACACCACAACCATGAATTAGAGAAGTTGTACTCTAGACTCCAGAAGAAGTACCCGAATACTTGCCTATTCCTCAAGGATATAATGTGAATAAGTCTATCCAGTTATCTCCCAGTGGCCTCCAACAATGCACATGGACACCAATGCTCAATATAGAGTTTAGCTTACTCCAACATATGCATCAGTCTAATTTATTGCTAGTAGAAGTTTTTAGTTGTTTAATTGCAAGACTCTTTTAGATTACAACATAATAAGTGGTCATTTATGTGTGATATGAACCACTCCTTTTTTATTAATTCAAGATCGAAGTATACATTACTATACTCCAACAACATTTAGTTAATTCAATAATTTGTTCTCTAACTGATAGTTTAGAGTTAAGCCTCAGTTCCATATGGATGAGAGCCTCTACAACTTTGATAAATATGCAATCTTTGTATGTTCTTGAGGGTTCAGTTTTTTGGAAAATAATATCAATACATAAAATTGGTTGAACTTGTTCTATGCATGGATTAAAGCTCTGTACCTGGTGAATATACTCTTTATGACATTGTTTTTGTCCAAATCTACATGTGTTTTTCTCTTATCTTGAATGCAGTTTTTTTATTTGTACGAAGTACATTTCATTTCCTTCAACTATTGTATAACTTGTCTTTACTAATATGCAACCTATGAAATATAAAATGCTTTGGTGAAGATTTTTTTCCATTGCAACCTGTGGGAGTAATTGTGTTTTTGATACATGTTTAATGTCTTGAAATGGAATTTTAATTATTACAATTCTTGCAGCAGATTATTCATTGAGAGGTTTGTTGTTTCCCTTTGTTTTTATTTCTATTATCTCACTTGTTTGTCATTTGTGTGCCACCATCCAAGGAGGATCCTCATCCATATAATTTTTCCAACCTAGCCATGCTCTTGTCTTGGTAAAACCAACCCTCTAATTGATCAACAAAATAAAAAAACCAACCATTCTAAACTTGAGGTGGCCTAGCTTTTACCTTTAGCAGTTAGGTGCAGAATTTAGAACCAACATCTTTTGGCACCATTGCTAGGGAATGTAGTAATGAAATATCTTTCCCTGGGAGAACGAAAATGATCAGATCTAACCTTTGATGGTGACAAAATATTAGACACATTCAAATTGTCATCTTTCACTTGGCGACTCCACTGAGTAAACTTCACAAAAGAAATACTGGCTCCCAGAAAATGACTCAAGAGATCCAAATCTGAGCACATCAAAGCCACTAAGGCTCATACTAACCTTGAGAAGGACACAGTAGTCTTTGATACAAAAAGGAAACTAAGAAAATCCACCTTAGCTCATAGATATACCTCATCCCTCAAAGGTAAAGCTGCACCCAAAGAGTCCACTTTTCTTCATTATCACAAGAAGCTTGAATTTTCTATCCCTAAGAATCACAATTGCAAGGAACCTCAGACACCTTCAACTCCTGCCTCTACTTCATCATCTAGTCTAACATCCACCCATGCATATCCAATCAATATTTAGATCCCTATTGCCCAAACAATGGTTGTTAACATGATGGATGCCATAATTTCTGCCAGATACACACCCCTAGTTTTTCTTGTAGGCTTACATGCACTCCCAGCCACAGATTACATGAAATATTTTCCAAGATATAATGGGGAAGGGGATGTCACAGCTGAGGAACATCTGGTAGCCTTCTACAACTTTGTAGACAACTTCAACATTGACTATGTAGATGTGTGGATGAGGTTTTTTGTACAAATCCTCGACGGGGAAGTTAGGAACTGGTTTTAGGATCTCCCTCCATCCTCCATTACAAATATTGATGTGCTAGATGAAGACTTCATAAAGAAATGGGGAGATATAAGAGACTACTTGTACTACATCACTGAGTTTGGATCCCTTAAGAGAAAGAATGGTGAGTCTATTTCAGACTTCACCAAGAGATTCAATAAGATGTATGGTAAAATCCCAGATGAGATCAAACCAACTGAAGCCTCTGCCAAGATCACTTATTCTGATGTATTTGATGCAAAATTTTCCCTTTTTTGAGGGAGAGAAAATCTACCACCTTGTTGTTCATGCAAGAAGCAACCATTGAGGTTGAATCTAACATCTTGGAATAGGACATGTTAAAGACTATATTTGATAAAGACAAGAAGAAACAGAGAGAGGAATCCCCTGCCTCCTCTAACCCAACCACATTTGATCCCAAAATTGATGAAATGATCAAAACTTTGAAGGATTTGACATCTGAAATAGCTAAGTTGAAATGGGAATCTAAACAACCAAACAAAGCTTTTCAAGGGCCTGGGAACAAAAATCCAAACCAGTTTAGGAGACCGAATGATGTCCCTTAGACAATGTAGAGAGAGAGGAGGAATGTTGATGATCAAAGAGTAGTACCTCCTTTCCAAAACAATCATATTGAGGAAATGGATGTAGATAGTGATGTTGTGGACGATGTTGTTGTACTTTTCAATGAAACAATTTTTTAACTAGTCACTTAACGCAATAAGATTATGAGGTAGCACAACTGTCAAATTAGTTTGATATTGAGATAAGGGAAGAGGGAGTTATTCAAGGCTAGCCCCAAAATAAATTTGACTTTAGGCCTAGAACATGCACTCCCAAATCCACCACCTCTGATTAGAATAGAAAAACAAAGGTTCCTCCCAAGCCAAATCCAAGCAAGGGTGCATTGGATAAAGCTCACTAGCCTCCTCCATTTAAAATTGTTGTCCATAAAGTAAAGGAAGATGATAGGCCACAAGAATCTTTCAGCCTAGAGCATGATTTGAGAAAGATCAAGATCCATGTACCCTTGTCATAATTGTTGAAAAACGATCCTTTCAAAAAATCCATTATGAAGGTTCTACAACCACCTACTTTTGTGGTAACTTCTGATGTAATTAGTCCACGAGATGAAAACCCAACCATTATTGTGGGCCCTATTATCCCCTATCCTAGGGATAACTAAGGAGATAATGTCTCAAGACCCACAGGTCCTAGACATGGAGTGATGAGAGCAGTACGACTTGAGCATGACCCTGGAGGGCCCATCTTTTCTTCAGTGCAGTCCATTTATAAACAACAACAACATCCACCCCACCAGCCTGGTCTTGAAGTAGCAGTAAGCCTTGCTCCATGAGGTAATGATTCTGGGTATCATGGTATGTGTGACTCTGGTTTTTGAAGCACTTGAATATGTTGCAATGAACTCTCTTTCATTTCATAGCATTTGCTTGGAAACTATGCTCTTTAACTTGTTCATACCTAGGAGGGTGACAAAATGATCTAGTAAATTGGTTCCCCTTTAGGATGAGTTGCCACTAAGTGGGTCTATGAAATTTCATCTTCCATTTCCTCCATACTTACCACTTTCCATCATTATTCCTCTCATCTCCCCCTACCTTGGTTTGAGCATTGGGTTTGCCATGCTAGGAAGGGTTGTACTTTGCCTTGTGGGAAGAAGGGGCTAAAGGCCCAGAGGGTAAAAGTGTTAAATTATGATCTTGATTTCTTATGTGGATTAATTCTTTTATTTTCTTTAACACTTTGATTCCAGCTTAATACACTTCAAAAATACCAAATCATAATCATATAGAAATAACTATGTAGATGAGTAAGCATGCACATCAACAACACATATACCTTAGGGAAACCCTGTAGAGGGGGAAAAAACCCAGCAAACGATATTCCTTTATTGCATTAATAATGTAATATCACTTACAAATATCCACCATGAATGTTCTTCTCTTAAAGATCTTGCCAAGATGACTCTGACCTGACAAAGACCTAAGAGACCTTGCTGAAATACACCTCTAATATGTTGCCTCTATTGTTGATATACAACACTGATATGCTACTGATATATGCCTATGATATACAACACTGATATGATTCTTTGGTATGATGCCTCTTTATCACTAATATTCTCCTCTATTTCTTCTCCCTTAACCTGCATATCAAAACTGTGTTGAAGAGAGGGGGAGACCTCTGCTTATATAGGCTGAAGAGGAGAAGAGGAGAGACTCGAAATAGTAACTTGTTTGCACGAGTTAATCATAACTCAACTTCATACTTTAGTTCGAACTTAGAACTAGACTTGAGACTGGTATGCTTTAGTTCGAAAATAGAACTAGACTTGAGACCTCAGTTACAACTCAACATTACACTTTAGTTCAAAAATATAACTAGACTTGAGACTGGTATGCTTTAGTTAAAAAATAGAACTAGACTTGAGACCTCAGTTACATCTCAACATTACACTTTAGTTCTAAAATAGAACTAGACTTAAGACTTCAGTTGCAACTCAACATTACACTTTAGTTCTAAAATAGAACTAGACTTAAGACTTCAGTTAAAACTCAACATTACACTTTAGTTCTAAAATAGAACCAGACTTAAGACTTCAGTTACAACTCAAAATTACAGTTTAGTTCTAAAATAGAACTAGACTTGAGACTTTAGTTACAACTCGACTCTTTACAAGGCAATTCAAAATTCTCTTCATGGTGGATAATGTTACACATGCCAACGCATTGGATCAATACATTTATATCATTTGCAATTTTAGGAATATCGTTTGTTTCTAGCTCATAGGAATTTTATATTCAACCTAACTTTTTCTATATGCCTTGACTTTTTCTCATGGCTCACAAGGCTTGACTAGGCTCACAAAGGTTGTACGTTCCCCCTGAATTTTTCACTAGTTTGTCTATGCTCACAGAGGTTGTACATTCCCCTTGACTTTTTCACTAGAATATTTATGCTCACAGAGGTTGTACGATCCCCTTGAATTTTTCATTATACTCACATAGCATCTCGTTTATCCCGACTTTTGGTTTGACTCACAGAGGTTGTACGTTCCCCCTGGCTTTTTTCAATACCTCACAAGACTGGTTGATTCTCCAAATCTCCCTAGCTAGCCTTAGGGTGGTCCATATGGCCTCTCATTGGAGAATGACTATCGATGCTGCCAAATTTAACACTCCCTCTCAATGAGGGAGTCATTCTCAGCCACACCAAGCTTACCTCTCAACTACACAAACTATCTCGAGGTCAGAGGCTTGGTCAGGATATCAGCTACCCAATTGCTCATGGCTATGTACTGTAGCTTTATAGTTTTTCTCTGGACCAAGTCTCAGATGTAGTGGTACCTCATGTCAATATGTTTTGACCTGTCATAAAATACCGAGTTCTCTGTCAATTTTATGCAACTTTGATTATCACAGTGAACCACCATCGTCTCGATCTTGTCTCCAAATAACCCAGAAACCAATTTTCTGAGCCATACTGCTTCCTTGTTAGCATCACTTGCTGCAATGTACTCAGCCTCTATTGTACTCTGTGCAATGGATCCCTACTTCCATCTTGACCAAGAGATCATAGCGGATCCCAAACTGAAGCAGTATCCAGCAGTACTCTTTCGATTCACTGGGCTTCCTACCCAATCAACATCTGCATACCCATGTACAAATAAACCACCACTGCATGTATATCTCAGACCATAAGTAATGGTCCCTCTGAGATATCTCAAGATGTGCTTTGTTACCACACAGTGTCTCTGTCTAGGTTCAGTCATGAATTGACTCATTGCAATCACTGCATAACATATATCTGGACTAGTGTGGATCATGTACATCAATGATCCAATCAACTGCCTATACATGGTGGGATCCACCAAATCTGAACTTGTATCAGAATCATGCAGCTTCCTCAGGTTGGTAATCATCAAAGTAGATATGGATTTGAAATCCATCATACCAAACCTCTTTAGTACATCCACTGTGTATTTCCAGAAATATCTCTCCCTGTCTTTTCCATACTTCCAATCCTAGGAAGTCATGCATCAAGCCTAAGTATTTCATATCAAATTCTGAGGTTAGATCCCTCTTACACTAGGCTATTAGCCCTTCATCTCCTATTAGAAAGAGATCATCAACATACATGATTACTATAACAGGTTGGTTACCTATTACCTTGAAGTATAGATTTGCATCAGCATCACTTTTCTGAAATCCCAGACTTTTAAGAAAGCCATCAATCCTGTCATACCAAACTTTGGGAGATTTCTTAAGACCATACAAGGCCTTCCTTAGCTTGCATACATGAGTGCCTTTGTTATGCAGTATAAAACCATCTGGTTGTTCAAAAAATACCTCATGTTCAATCTTTGCATTCAAGAATGTTTTTTTTCCATCCATCTGATGTAGCTTCCAACCAAGAATGAGAGCTAAAGCAATAATAGTTCGAATGGAGGTATACCTGGCTACATGAGAAAAAGTCTCTTCATAGTCGATTCTTTCTTTCTGAGTGAAGACTTTGGTTACAAATCTTGCTTTGAAATTTTCCACACTTCTATCAGCTGGATGTTTGTTCTTATAGATCCATTTGGAACAAACCATTGATTTGTCTTTTGGCCTCGACACAATGTCCCAAAAATTGTTATTTATAATAGACATGTATTCCTCAAGCATGGAATCCTTCCATACTTTTAATTTATCTTCTTCTTCAAATCAAGAAGGTTCATCATCACTAATTCTGCTCATTAGTGCAACATAGCCTCCAAACCTATGAGGCCTCTTCCTTTCCCTGAAAGTTCCTTTGGGAGAAGCTATCCTTTCTGCTTCCTACACTATTTATTTAAGCCACCCTAGCTTCCTTTTGGTTGGAGGTTCTTCAAGAATTCTTCTTAACACTTGAGTAGGTTCTAGGGGCTCATTACTTGGACCTTCACGAGGTTTCTCCCTCTGTTCATCTGACTCTTCATTTTCAAAAGAAGGTGAAGCTGGCTAATCTACTTATGATTCCTGCTGAAGCTATTTGTATTTCTTAAATGCAGCTTCCTCATGGAAATTCACATCTCTGCTTACCTCTATTTTCCTATGAACTAGTACATAAATCCTATAAGCCTTGGAGTTCTCACTGTACCCCACAAAAACCCCTTTCTTGCCTGAGGGTTCCATCTTTGTCCTCTTTTCCTTAGGGACATGAATATACACAGGACACCCAAATATCCTTATATGCCCTAATTTAGGTTTGATCCCTGAGAATACCTCTTTAGGATTCTTTTACTTCAAGATAGTATGTGGACACATGTTCTGAATATACACGGCAGGGGAGGTAGCTTTTGCGCATAAAGAAATTGGAAAATCCTGGTCAAACATCATTTCTTTCACTGCCTCACAAATAGTCCTGTTTTTCCTCTCAACAACACTATTTTTCTGAGGGTTATATGGCACAGTCAAATGTCTCTTGATTCCTGTTGTCTTGCAGAAATCCTTAAATTGGAGAGATTCAAACTCTCCTCCATTGTTTGTTCTAAGGATTCTGATGTGTTTCCTTGTCTGCTTTTCAATAAAGGATTCATACTCTTTGAATTTATCAATGTGTCACTTTTAGCTTTAATAAAATATATCCAACATTTTCTTGAGTAATCATCAATAAAAATCACATAATAGAAACAACCACTGAGTGAGGGAGATGACATGGGACCACATACATTAGAATGAACCATATCTAAGATGCCATGAGCTCTGTTGTCACTACTAGGAAATGCTATCTTTATATTTTTACCTAGCATGCATCCCTTACAAATTTCATTTTTACTAAGAGAAATAGAGGGCATGCCACATACCATGTTCTGTAGATCTGGAAGAGATTTGTAATGAAGATGTCCAAGTCTTCTGTGCCACAACTCGTTGGAGCTAGTCGCATCATGAGCCAATGCTTGAACTGACTGTCCTGACATGACGTACAATCCTCCACTACGAGTTCCAATGGGTTATGTTGTACTTAAGTGGCTACCTTTAGCCCATAGTAGTTCCTTCCTATCCTTGAAGATCACCCAATATCCCTTGTCCTCAAGGGTTTCAACTGATAGTAGATTCTTCTTGATCCCTGGAACATATAATACTTCATCAACATGAAGTCTAGCACCATATTCCAATCTAAAGGAGATAGAGCCTAATCCCTCTATCTTGTAACATTTGTCATCCCCAAGCTCAACTTGCTTTGCAAAAGATTTTTTCTTGAAACCTGGGAGGATCTCCTTCTACCCTGTCATGTTCTTTGATGCACCACTATCTACTAACCAAGTTTTTAGCCTCGTGAAAATTGAACTGGATAAGGCATAAACCAAGTAATATTCTTTTTCTATTTTCTTTCTCATTAGAAGGACTTTTTTTATTTCTTTTGGATTCATCATCCTCAGCAGTTGAGGCACGGTGTTTCTCTTTCCTTGGATATTTATTTTGAAACCAACAATCTTTAGAAAAATGACCCAACTTATTACAACTAAAGCATTTAATATTATATGTATCAATATTCTTTCCTTTGAATGTACCTTTGATGTTTGTCTTCCTCTGAGAGCCTTTCTAGAAAGTGCCTTTCTTGTTTCCCTTGAATCTTGATGCTAACGTTGAGTGCTCTTCTTTCATTGGCTCACTCCTGGTAGCTGTGCGAATCTCCTCCTGGATGAAATCATGCCATAACCTCTCAAACGTAGGATGAATCTCTCTCTCACTTACACTGTATAAGAAGGTCTCCCATGAAGAAGGAAGACCGTAAAAAATGGCCTACACTAAATCATCATCGTCCACGGTCACCCCTGTGACTAAAAGCTGATCACTGATCTGGGCTATCCTGGAACATAAAGATCCACTGTTTCACCTTTCTCCATCTTCAAATACTTAATCTTGTGCTTAAGTTTCCTCTTCTAAATTGGAGCATGTTTCTCATACAGATTCACCAAGGTATCCATATAGTCCTTGGTAGTCATTAACAAAGTCATTGCAGACATTATACTATATTTGACTGAGTCAAAGATGATTATCTTGGCCTTTGATTGACTCTTCCTGAAGGCTGCTCTTCCTACATTATTCGTGGGTTCCCCCACCATTGTGGTCACATATTGTTCAAGATCATGCTCTTGCAAGATATTTGTTATCCAGATATTCCACACATTGAAGTTGGTAGCTCCTTCGAGCCTATCCTCGACCCTGACTAAAATGGAGGATGCCATGGACCTCACACTGGAAACTTAATCAAGCTAGATGGGATATGTGTGTACCTACTGCTGCACTTCAACACATTTAACACACCCTAAGCTCTGATACCATGTAAAATTATGATCTTGATTTCTTATGTGGATTAATTGTTTTATTTTCTTCAACACTTTGATTCCATCTTAATACACTTCAACAATACCAAATCATAATCGAATAGAAATAAATATGTATATGAGTAAGTGTTCACATCAAAAACAAATATACCCTAGGGAAACCCTGTACAGGGAGAAAACCCCCATCAAACGATATTCCTTTATTGCATTAATAATGTAAGATCACGTACAAATATCCACCATGAATGTTCTTCTCTTAAAGATATTTCCAAGATGACTCTGAGTTGACAAAGACCTAAGATACCTTGCTGAAATACACCTCTGTTATGTTGCCTCTATTGTTGGTATACAACACTGATATGTTGCTGATATATGCCTCTGATATACAACATTGATATGCTACTTTGGTATGATGCCTCTTTATCACTGATATGATCCTCTATTGCTTCTCCCTTAACATGCATATCAAAATTGTATTGAAGAGAGGGGGCGAACTCTACTTATATAGGCTGAAGAGGAGAAGAGGAGAGACTCGAAATAGTAACCTGTTTGCATGAGTTAATCATAACTCAACTTCATACTTTATTTTGAACTTAGAACTAGACTTGAGACTAGTATGCTTTAGTTCGAAAATAGAACTAGACTTGAGACCTCAGTTACAACTCAACATTACACTTTAGTTCGAAAATAGAACTAGACTTGAGATTGGTATGCTTTAGTTAGAAAATAGAACTAGACTTGAGACCTCAATTACAACTCAACTGATCCGGATTATTTTCGGCACAAAATGAGAGTGGAGATATAATAAAGAAATGTGCATAGATATTGCAGATATTCAATAATATAATAGAAATGTATCAGAGATGCAACCATAAACACAGATATATAGTAATACATGATTTCTATTAATCAAAGAAATGTACAGAGACTGTAAAAATACAGAGTGAAAGACTCACTAGAATGGTGACAGCTTATCTCTGAGAAGAGATGTGACAGCTGCTCGCATTCGCCAGAAGATGATTACAATGAGGCTCTGAAGGCCTTTTTACAATAAATAGGAATGCCAAAAGTCCTAGACATCCAAAAACCTAACCCTAGGAGATGAAGTTCCAAAAGTCATGTGGGCCCTGTTTGGGTAAGCTAGTACATCAACTTCCCGGGGTCGTAACTTTTGCATACGATCTCCGTTTTAGGCATATGAGAGCTCGTTGGAAAGGTATCATCGAGGAGATTCATTTTGGGGGATCAATTATGCATTAAAATATCATTGAGAACCTAGATCTCAAAAAAACCTTCATTTAGGCCCTCAAAATGGCCCCGGAAGTTAAAACTTGCTAAAAATAATAAATTGCCAAAATTGATAGAAAGTTGTTTTGGGCCAGTTGGAAAAGGTGGGTGGCCACCGATATCCACCTGGATCATCAAAATTACACTTTAGTTCTAAAATAGAACTAGACTTAAGACTTCAGTTGCAACTCAACATTGCACTTTAGTTCTAAAATAGAATTAGACTTAAGACGTCAGTTACAACTCAACATTACACTTTAGTTCTAAAATAGAACTAGACTTAAGACTTTAGTTACAACTCATCATTACACTTTAGTTCTAAAATAGAACTAGACTTAAGACTTTAGTTACAACTCAACTCTTTACAAGGCAATTCAAAATTCTCTTCATGGTGGATAATGTTACACGTTCCAATGCACTAGATCAATACATTTATATCATTTGCAATATTAGGAATATCGTTTGTTTCTAGCTCTTAGGAATTTTATATTCAACCCTTACTTTTTCTATATGCCTTGACTTTTGATCATGGCTCACAAGGGTTGATTAGGCTCACAGAGGTTGTACGTTCGCACTGACTTTTTCACTAGTCTATCTATGGTCACAGAGGTTGTACATTCCCCCTAAATTTTTCACTAGACTGTCTATTCTCACAGAGGTTGTACATTCCCCCTGACTTTTGCATTAGACTCACATAGCATCTCGTTCATCCTAACTTTTGGTTTGACTCACAGAGGTTGCATGTTCCCCCTGGATTTTTTGGATACCTCACAAGACTGGTTGATTCTCCAAATTTCCCTCACTAGCCTCAGGGTGGCCCATATGGCCTCTCATTGGAGAATGACTGTCGATGCTACCAAATTTAACAAAAACTAGTTGTCAAGAGTTAAAATCGAAAATGAAACCTTTGATATTCTTCGCCTAGGGATTCTTGAGAAAGAAATAAAAGGCTTCTCAGTAAGAAAAGGGGACCCGTAAGATGAAACAAAACTCAAGGTACTAGTTGGTGGATGGGAGGTCTCATCATAAGCTGACCTATTAGGTCCATGGGAATTTAGTAGTATGGCAATGCAATCTATTTGGTCACCAAACTAGGGTAGTGGATCTTGGTGGCATAGCCAAGAGAAAGGGGGTCTCATCACGATCCAACCTTCTCATTTCCATGAAATGATTGTGGGTAACACTGTCACCTCTAGTCACCATGCCATGACAGTGTCCCCCAAATTTTCCCTTGAAAATAAAAAGACCAAAAGGAATAAGGCTAAGAATAAAAGGCATTGAATGGGCTAGGAAACAATGACATCCATGATGAGGTGAAACTCACCCTCTAAAGAGACACCCACATGCAAGACCTACATTCCCCTGTTATCACTGCACCCTCTGCCCAAACACTTCTACTACACCATTTCACACACTTGCAAATCCTAGATTGGATGTCACCTGGGAAACACCCCGAACTTAAGGAGGATTAGCCCAATAGGACATCCTGAGACCCTCTCCAAACCTAACTTGTTAAACTGCATAATGTCTTTAAGCATTTGTCTAGGTAAAAGGGGGTTTGATGCACATGTTTGGGTAATTTGATTATTAGATGTGATTGACATTGCTATGACACCTGTGACTTATGAACCCCTGGAGGGCGTACTTGTTGTTGCTAAAATATTTTTCCAGGTGGATAGGTACATATGGGGGAGTGATTAGGTTAAACCTCCATGGGGCTAAAAGTCCAACTGGTTGATGTTGTAACCCCACTAGGGGGGAAAGAGAAACCACATGCTTGCACTAGGAAGAAAGAAGGACGTTGCACCAGGGACACTCCTAGAGACCTAGACCCAGGGGGGTCTTACCTTTCCTCTTGGACATTGACCCTTGGAAGCCCATGACATCATCATTTTGACCCTAGACGTCACCCAGTCAGGGTTTGCATTTATGAGGATGGTTGTGTGGTAGTTGGCACGTGTGGCAACATTTTTTTCCTTTGGAGGCCAAACGTTTTGCATACGAGGCCTAATGTTCCACCCTAGGGGGGTAACGTCACCCTAGAATGGCATGATGTCACCCTTGGATTTTATTTTAGGGTTTAGTTAATGACATTTATGTAAAAAATGGATTTTAATGTAATTTTCCATGTTGACCTTTTTATGACCTAACTATAATTAAAGGTCATTGATATTGTATAAATAAGAAAGAAAAAATCTCATTTTTTATCATTCACTCATCACACAAGTGTGTGGTCTGAAATTCATCCCTCTTTAAGGGTATTTGGCTGAAACTAAGTGGTGCACAACTTCTTGGAGAGACATTTTTGGTGTATCTTGGCTATTTTCATGGTGGGAAATATTCAACTAGGGTTTGAGCTTGATTATTCTTGGTGAAGTAAGTAGAAAATATGCATTTCTTTATTGTGAATGAATGATTATGGTGAATTTTACTTTTTTTCATGTCAAATATTATGAAATTGCTTGCTTGAAACCCTAGGAGAAAGGCATAAGTTATTATCCTTTTCTCTATAATTTTCTACTTGTTTAAATTTCTCAAGGAGCACCATATATAGAAGTAGATAATAGATCCCTACTTGTAGCACTCTAGTAACCCTACTTACATTCCCTATTGCATATTTTATCTCAAATTGTCTAAGGAAAAGAGAAATCGCTAGGGCCTAAGTTTTTCTTACTTTCTAGCAATTACCTCTAGGACTTGGATGTTTGAGGCCTTGGGATACCAACACCTCTCTCATTTACTCCATCTCCTTTGACTAAGTATTATCATTTCTATTTCACTCTAAGAGTTGTTGTTGCTATCATTGACTTCATTACCCTAGAAGGCACTAGTCACCCCCTATTATGCCAATATTGCATCTACTTCCTTTGGGCTTCAGGAAAGTACAAATTGTGCGATAACATTTTGGCACCATTGTGAGGGAACATTGAGTCAATATTCCTCAAGATGAGACTTTTTCGGTAAGCCTTTTCCTCAAATCCTTTATCTCAGAAAGCTTACCTAGCGACTACATTGAGGGTGATCCCGTCATCCATTTTTATAATATATAGAAGATTATCTGGTGACTCCATCGATGACGACATGTAGCGAACGTCAGTATACACCTTATCATCCTCTATTTCCTGTCATCCCTGTAGCTTCTCCTAAATGGTCTTTTGAAGAAATTTTTGTCCCTTTGGACTTAGCCAATATCCAAGGAGGATTACACGATATCCCAAAAGAAGCCGACTCTTGGATACCCAAATTCTTGGGAGAGGTAGGGGTTTATCACAACACACATTGGACTAAATTTTGTGAGGGTTATGAATTCCATCAATCTAGAAAATAACATCCTGTAGCACCACTTTTCACTCACTACTGTGTAGGTGTTACTATGCGGAATAACAACATTCTCACTCACAATTAATCACATGCATTCAAAACAAGTTAAACACATTCAACACAGAG
>JZKD02S1677991.1:117385-145206 GCA_000966675.3 Picea glauca
AAGGCAGAATGTTCAATTCAGCCTTAGTGCTCATTCCTTTCATGTCTACTGAATAGGACTTAACCAATTTAGTGACCTTCCTTTTGGTTCCTGTGGCCAACTTCACTAGCCAAGAATTTTCATGTTTGCTTCTTGTTAAATGAAAACTTTCCACCACTCTAGGATCTATATAACTATGGCTATCCCCTGAATCAATTAAAATAACAAGTGGTCGGTTTTTTATCATACCTTCCACTTCAATCATGTGCGATTGAAATTATTCTTGTTTGTTGTCCAGGGCTGCGTAGATCCTCGACATTTTGCTGCCCATATCCTCCACTGTTTCAGCTTGCTGAACAGTATGGACAATTCTCGCTTTATCTTTTCTGTGGGGGCAGTCTCTGTACCTATGATTCCCTTTACAACCCCAACACTCCATAGGTGGTGGTCTTGGCATCTGTTCACTCCCTTCAACTTTCCTGGGCTATCTAAAAGATGACTGTCCCCAAGGACTGTTCGTGAAAAAGGGAGGCATGTTTCCCTTCTACCTCTATTCTTTCTTAAACCTCTTCTAGTCATCCCAAGCCTTTTGAAAGGAAGGTTTTTCTCTTTGTTGTTTGTATAAGCATTTCTCCCTTCTTATGGTTTCTTCCATGGTCTTAGGATCGTCATATTGAATCTTGTCACAAATGGAAGGTGGCAGTCCACTCAGATACCTCTGAATTTTGACAGCCTCGTCTTTGATGAACAGAACATACTTTAGTAGTTCTAGAAAACTTTGTTCATACTCATCAATGGTCATGCTGCCCAACTTGAGTTCGAAGAACTCCTTCATCTTTCTGTCATAGTATCTTTTGGTCTAGTATTTCTTCTCGAAATACCTCTTAAACTCCTTCCACATGAACTTTTTCTCTTTGATGTGTTGCACATGCACCAATTGATCCCACCACATGGATGCTTTTCCTTTCAGCTGGTACATTGCAATTATTCCTTCTGCATGGGCATAATAATTCTGCAGTTGGAAGTATTTCTTCATACCCAGTAACCATGTTTCGACATCTTCTTCCTTGTTATGTTCACCATCGAATGTAGGCGGTTTAATATTGTTGATTTCCCCTTTCAATTCATCCCTTCCATATTTTCAGTGTTTTCTGGTAGGGGATGAGCTTGAACTACTGTGTGTCTCCTTGCCAGAATGCTTCGAGGAGAGATGGTAATGTCTGCTACCACTCCTCGATCTTATTCTGCTCTCAGGGGTTCTGACACTTCTTGATCTGCTTGTGTCACTCTCTTTTTCCAATTTCTTTTCTATTCTTTCCAGGCTCTTCAACATTTTAAAGTTGAATTCACCCTACCAATCCTTGATTTTCATGAGATTTAGGCTATCATCTCAGCGAGACTAGGCATCTTTCTACAATTTTTCAATGAGTTTCATCATGCGTCCCTCTTTATCTATCTCTTTTCTATGCCCAATAAATTTTGTTCCTTCGACTCCCAAGTTGACATCCTTTCCTTCTCTTTCATCTTCTATTTCAGAGGCAATCTGCACCTCTTCCAATTCCATACTTGGCATCATTTTTCGGTTATCCTGACACTTGTTGAACTCTTCACACACAGCATGCAGTCAACCGAAGTTTTTCAGGCCCTTAAACCTTCAAGAAAACTTACAACATTCATAAGCCAACGTGAACAAGAAAAACGTTTCGACTTCACAAAGTTTTCTGAGCTCTATCCGGCTCTGCAAATTCTAGGACTTTGGAACTTTGAAATCTTGTTCCACGAAGATCCAACAGTTAAATCTTCGTAACCAAAGTCACCCTTTCGCAACCCGCGATCTCGCGAGTTCATGAGTCAAATACCCTCGACTCATTTCCTCCAAACATCGATACCCAAGATGCGATACGGGTATGGATCCCTCCTCTCTAGCACTTGCTACACATGACCATAGGCTAGGGATAAGTGCTAGCACTTCTTCGCCAACTCACGACTTCGTGAGTTGGAGTGTTGAGCCTTCGTGCTCCTCCTTTGCAAATTCTGAAATTGCGAATTACTTTATTCTCCGGGCCCACAACAAAGCTGTTTCCCTTCACCACAGTGGCACGTGGTACATTCAGGAGGGTCCAAGTCACCTTCAGTGGCGTCTTCTGGTCCCACCAATCTCACCTGTATTCTCGACTCACTGGAACATGGTACACATTCATGCACCCACATCCATTCCAAGCAAAATCCAATGGTTAGGTCCCCTCTCAGATCTACGACGCAGATATTTTCGGCGTTTCAGGGTTTTTGGGCATCAGGAGTTCGTGCACCCCACATCTCGAACTTCCATCTGCTGAAATCCCGAAAAAAAAATTACAGTTTACTCCTCCACTGAATTGAACGGTCAACTCGCTTCCTACAGTCTACGGTGTAGATCGTTTCGAGATTTTGGGTTTTGGGGTTTTGGTGGTGTTCACCTCCCTCACTTCCCATCTCCCGACTTTGCAAAATCTGAAAGGTTTCACGACTAACTCGAGCGTGAATCCTCCAGATCTAACGGTCAAGCCTTCCTCCCAGATCTACCACGTATATCTCCACGATTTTTTTGGGTTTTCGGGATTTCGCGTATTGCGATTCCCACACTCCTGTTCATTTCAAAAGGGATTTTAATCCCTACGCACATTTTTCTGATCCAATGGTCAAGAGGGTTCACCTTCCCTCAAGAACAGATCCTAAGGCTCCAGCACTGTTGGTGTGGAGTCTTCTCTCCTTGTGTCCATAGACCACACCGGCTACGGTTTCTCACACCGTTATACCTCCTGAGCTTACTAGGGTCCGAAATTGGTCCTCTAGACACAATTTCTCCTCACACCCTCAGTCCAAAGACCACTCAACTAGCCCATCTAAGCTCAGTGTTGAAAACTTGGCTCTGATACCAAGTTGTAGCACCACTTTTCACTCACTACTATGTAGATGTTACTATGCGGAATAACAACATTCTCACTCACAATTAATCGCATGCATGAAAAACAAGTTAAACACATTCAACACAGAGTAATCATACGATTTACTACCATAATCAACAATCAATACTATTTAACATCAATTCATATACACAGTAGAATACATTATGATTATAATACACAGAGATACAGAAGCATACTTAAAGCATCATCTGGTACTTATCTTTGAACAATGGTAGATTCCACCAACCAAGTGCATGCCTTCCACGAACCTCCCAGCCTTAGACCGCACTGCTCATCAGCTTAACAGTGGGTCACCCCCGAGCTGGGACTAAGCTCCACCCCAAGACAAGGAATCCTAGGCTAGGCTGAGGTTACAGGGAAACAACACACAACCATAAGGATGGGATTCTCTCCCAGGAACCTCTCGCGCTCACTGCCCACAAACCCTCATTCCCCATGTGCTTGTTCCACCCCAGGAGTATACACCTTCTCTGTCACCTAGACAGTCCTTCGGCTACTAACCTCCCTTGCCTTGGGTTGCAACATCAGGCCGGACCAGAAGTCTCCGAGCTTTGTGGCAGCTACAAGGTTCCTTCCAGGAGTTCTCCCCTTCCTCTGTACACTCTCTCTCTTGGAGAGAGTGTTGCTCCACTAGCCAACAAGCCACACGCAGTCCAGCACTGCGTGGACACAACAATCAATAGGGAACACTGACGTGGCTTTCCTACAGGCTCAACAATGGCCGAATGGCTCACGGTCATGACTTTGGGATAGAGACCCCACGCACAAGCTTGATCTCAGATAGAGGATACATATGGATTCTCCAGACGAACATAGGTTTTTTAGTTCAGAATATGTACGAGGTTTTTCTGCAGAGGTTGGATCCTTCGTATTGCTCAGAGGCCATATCCACTCAGGCCATTGGGTGGAATGGAGGAGAACCCCCATCATGTCTCATCTTCGCCATTTTATTTGCATGGATCGGGGCTAACACTTGTCACCCTGGAAACTGCATGCATTTACCCAACACACATCACCTTTTGCATGGTTAGGAACTTAGGATAAAACATGAAATGCTCATGCATTTTTGGAATAATATTAAAATATTATTCCCAAGGCTGAATCCCCCTAGGCTTAACACTTAGCCCCTTTTCCCACCTTCCATCCCCTAATCCCTTACCTTCTCTGTGGAAGCTCAGTCCCCCTTCACTCATTCATTGTGGTCGGTCTGCACTTGGCGGTGTTTACAAATTTTTATTAATTTGTTCTGTGTGATTACATATACAACAACAGTCTCCTGGCCTTCAACACTTATGCTCCCTGGCCTAACAAACACATAAGCCACCATCTTATAAAAACTTGGCTCACCAGCCTATAAAACATAATTACAATTTCTTTCAGAACATGATTTACTACAGGGCTCGGCCTTGGGGACACTACACATCCTGACACATTTATGATACTTTTATTGGTCTCTCTCATGGGAAGTTCCAGAGATTGGATTAATACACTCCCAAATGGAAGCCTCAGAACCCATGAATATTTAGAACAGGTTTTCTTGAAAAGATAGGGTATGGTGGAAAATATGTCTTGCATTTATTCCCAATACCTTAAAATTTGCAAACAAAGTGACAAAGATGTTAGGGAATTTGATGATAGGTTCAACACCCTAATTGGCCTACTTGAGCCAAAATTTCACCAAGAGGGCACTATTCTCCAACACCATCTAAACTCCTTTGAAGGAAAATTACAATTTACCCTCAAGAATCGATTTAATACAAGCCTCAAGGAAGCACAAGATGTTTCCTGCAATATTGAAGAAAATATTAAGTTCGATAATTCCATTTATTAGTTCAATCTTGTGAACACATATGACATATTAGGGATGAATGAGGAAAACATGGAAGAGCAAGAGCATGACTTCCCAGACATTCTAGAGGTAGAAAATGATACTCTTCTTAGAAAGTGGAGCATAGGTTTTTCGAACATGAAAGATGCTTCCTTGTTTTCACAAAGACATGATCCCCCCAGGGATTTGAATTCCTCTAAAGATATCTATGAAGATATTGAGGTTGAAGACATTGAATACTTACCTTCACGAATCACCGAGGAAGATGAATGTGAAAAATAATTCCCCGTTTTCTATCATGTTGGGAGCATGGGAACAAAATATGGTGAACCTACACCATTTTATGTTACCCTCCAGATCAATGATCTTCTTCTCCATAATTGCGTTTTTTACCCAGATACCCCTAGAAACATTATGACGAAAAGGGTTATGTACCAACTAGGTATAAATATATCACAACCAAATACACAATATGGTTTTACACAAGGTATTATCAAAGTCCTAAGGGTTGACTTCCATTCTTGCCTTGATGTCTCCTTCAAGATCAATGTAATGGTGATAGACACATTAAGCAGTTTGGGAATTCTACTTGGCAAGGAATTGATATAAAAACTAACGAGGAGCTTCCAATATCAAGGGTCCAAAGATATTATACCCCATCTTGAAGGAGGAATTTTTTCCCTTCACAAGGAACCCATCACAGGATGCCTCATTGAAACTCCCGAAGAACCCAATGATCAACTCCTTTGTGTGAATAATGGGGTGGAAATTTGTTTTTTCCAAGAAGGAAACTTCGAAGATGAACTTGGAAAAACACTTGGAGGAATATGGACCCTAGAATTTGATGGTGCTCATTTGAGTTCTGGTTCAGGTATAGGCATTGTCCTAACAACCCCATCTAAGGAAACTTTCTACTACTCCTATAGACTTGAATATCATTGTACAAACAACGTTGTTGAATACGAATATTTGATTATAGGTATTAACTTGGCGATTGATAAGGGTATCATACACTTGAGGGTTATAGGAGATTCATACCTAATAGTATCACAAGTTTTGTTAAACTTTTCCGTGAATAATGAGAGACTAAAAAGGTACCGAGACTTTGCAAGATATGTTGCAAAATCCTTTGAGGTAGTATAAATCAAAGCAGTTCCCAGAGAATAAAATTATGTAGTAGATGCTTTGTCTGTCTCAACATCTACTTTGGAACCTTGTGAGGGTCCCCTCCAAAACTTGTGAAAAATGGAGGTCCTATTTATACCATCGATCCTTGATAACTTATAACATTTGCAAGTCTTTGAAGATGATAATCAAATCCTTAGATTCACTGAAAACAATAGAGAATTCACCAATTAACAAGTAAAATTCCTAGTTGATTCCATGGACTTGGACGTAGTAAACATGCAAAATAACACTCCTCTAAAAGGGTGCATTCCTTTAGAACAACTCTTTGATAGACATGATGTTTACAAAGGGAAAAACCCCAAACAAAAAATGGATGAATTCTTAGAATTCAACATTGGCACCAAAATGGATCCAAGAATGGTGAAAATAGGGAAAGGTACCATCAAAAAAGAAAGAAATGAGATACTTGACCTCATAATTGAATTTAAGGATACTTTTTCTTGGACTTATGATGACTTAAGGGCTTATAGGGGTGATTCCATCTAACTTGCTATACCTTTGGTAGAGGGGGCCAAACCTTTCCGACAAAAACTAAGGCATATTAACCCTAATTTGGTGAACCAGATACAAAAGGAACTTCAAAATATGGCAGATGATGGTATCATATCCCCCATTAGATATTCATCATGTATTTCCAATTTGGTAGTTGTCCGAAAGAAAAGTGGCGACATCCACCTATGCGTAAATTTTCGAAACCTTAACCAACTATCTTTGAAAGACAATTACCCCCTCCCAAATATGGAACACTTACTACAAAGAGTCACATGGGCAGGCATGATGTCCATGCTGGATGCATTTTCTGGATAAAATCAGGTGTTTCTCAAGAGAGTAGACCAACTCAAGACAACATTTACCACACCATGGGGAACATTCATGTATTTAAGAATGCCATTTGGCCTTATGAATGTAGGTTCAACCTTTCAAAGAGCAATGGAATTTTCTTTTAGGGATATTATTAAGAAAATTATAGAAATTTACCAAGATGATCTCACAGTTGTGCCAAAAGAAAGAAAAGACCACATCTCACACCTCATAATTGTCTTTGAAAGGTGTAGGAAATATGACATTTCCTTGAACCCTAAAATGACCATTTTTGGGATAGATAAGGGAAAGTTATTGGGACACATAGTCTTAGAGGGAGGAATTTCGTAGACCCATAAAGGATCCAATCTATCAAATATGTGTGCTCCCCTGCCAACAAAAAATCCCTACAATCATTCTTTGGAAAAATAAACTTTACTTGAAGATTTGTCTCGAACTTTTTCGAAAGAATAAAACTCACGAGTGCATTACTTAAAAAGGACATAACATTCAGGTGGGATGACAAGGCCCCTCAATATTTTGATGATATAAAATATGCCATTTCCCAAGCCCCAGTTTTGGTTAGTCCTGATTAGTCACGAGATTTCATGATATTCTCTTTTGCTTCTCAAGATACTATCCCAGGTGTCTTGTTGCAAAAATATGTTGATGACCATGAACATCCTATTGCATTCATGAGTAAAGTCCTTAGGGATTCAGAGATGAATTATTCGATTATTGAGAAGAAATCTTATGCCTTGGTGAAATCCCTCAAGCATTTTAGAAACCATGTGGGCTATAATAAGATTAAGGCTTATGCCCCTTACCCAACAGTAAAGGATGTTTTGTCACAACAAGATTGTATGGGTACTAGGGGTAAGTGGGTTTCCAATATCCAAGAATATGATTTAGAAATAAAACCCACCAAGATTATGAAGAGACAAGAGTTATCCTGAATGTTGACTAAGAGCAATCAAGAAGATATACAAATTGGATAAAGCGAACAAGTAAATATGGTAGTGAGTGAGATAGAAAACGATGAATGGTATTCTGACATAATATACTACCTCAGGAAATTATCATGCCCAGACCATCTAGTAGACAATAAAAGAAGAGCTATGAGACTCAAAGCTATGAAGTACTATTTGACTGAGAATGGTCTTCATTGGAAGGACCGAAAGACATATCTCTCCTTAGATGTGTGAGAAAAGAAGAAGACAACAAAATATTGAAGGAATTACACTCTGGTTATTGTGGTGGGAAATTCTCCTCCCGTACTACCAAACACAAGATCTTAAGAGTTGGATATTATTGGCCAACATTGTTTGCTGATACTCATCGATATTTTCGCTCATGCCAACCTTTCCAATACTTTATGGGTAAAAAAAAACTCCCGACACAACCTTTGAAACTTGTGGTGGTAGAAGCTTCTTTTCAACAGTGGGATTTGGACTTTATTAGTGAGTTTAAAGATAATTCAAGTAATGGTTACCGATGGATTTTGACTACCACAGATTATTTTACCAGGTGGGTAGAATCTATTCCCACAAAGAAAGCCACTGAGGAGGTGGTCATGAACTTTTTGGAAGAAAGAATCATAACAAGATTTGGGGTGTTGTCCAAAATTACCACTGACAATGCTAACGATTTCATCTCTCTTGCATTAGCATAATTTTGTTTCAAGTATGGCATCATTCTATCTCATTTGTCAAACTACTACCGACAAGGGAACGACCTGGAAGAATCAAGAAATAAGAACCTCATCAATATCATTAAGAAGGTTTTGGGAGAGAAAAAGAAGGCTTGGGATAGAAAGATCAAGTATTCCCTATGGGAAAATCAAATAACAACAAATACCTCAACAAGAAAAACCCCGTTTGAACTAGTGTATGGGTTGGAGGTTAAAATCCCTTTGAATCTCCAAATCCCCATCCTTCGTTTTGTTCAACAATACACCACTGAAGGGTAAACAATCTGAGGGTGAATTAAAAAGTTGGTGGAGTTGGATGAATTCAGGAGGGTTGCCTTAAGTGAAATGGTGAAAAATAAAGAGAAAGTTAAGAACACCTTCGATCACAAAGAAAAAGAAAGAGGTTTCATGGAAGTATACCTAATGTTGTTATGGGATAAAAGAAGGGAGAAACCTGGTATGCACAAGAATTTGGATGGATTATGGACATGTCCCTACAAGGTCATGAGTCAGGAAGGAACAAACTCTTTTAACTTGGAAACACTAGAAGGAGAAGCTTTGAAGCTACCTGTGAATGTTATACACATCAAGTGCTACTTCCCTCTAGTGGCATGATAGGTAAGTACAAGTAAGTTAGGCATTTGCATCCATTGTATATACCATCTGCATATCATGATAGTGTAGTGTAGTTTCATTTTGTATATATGCATGCTTATTTTTATTCCACTATATCATATATGAGCGAGGCGTGATATCACCACCCTGGATATTACTGATTCATTTTGTTGAGATCTAGCAGATGTAGCTAATACCAGAGATGTTGAGTTTCTCATGTGCTCTATGGTGAGCACATGTCCCCGAGCTGGAGCTATATGCTATCCCCTATCCTAGGGATAACTAAGGAGATCATGTCTTGAGGCCCACAGGTCCTATACATGGACTGCCGAGAGCCAGACGACTTGAGCATGGACCCAGAGGGCCCATCTTTTCTTTTGTGCAGTCCATTTATCAACAACAATAACATCCACCCCAC
This sequence comes from Picea glauca, assembly GCA_000966675.3. Classification (NCBI taxonomy): domain Eukaryota; kingdom Viridiplantae; phylum Streptophyta; class Pinopsida; order Pinales; family Pinaceae; genus Picea; species Picea glauca. The sequence goes on from JZKD02S1677991.1 coordinate 126,871, forward strand.
CAGCCTGGTCCTGAAGTAGTAGTAAGTATTGCTCCATGAGGTAATGAGTTTGGGTATCATGGTATGTGTCACTCTGATTTTTGAAGCACTTGAATATGTTGCAATGAGCTCTCTTTCATTTCATAATTTTTTCTTGGAAATTATGCTCTTTAATTTTTTCATACCTGGGAGGGTGACAAAATGCCCTAGTAAGTGGGTTCCCCTTTAGGATGAGTTTCCACTGATTGGGTCTATGAAAGGTCATCGTCTATTCCCTCCATACTTACCACTTTCCATCATTATTCCTCTCATCTCCCCCTATCTTGGTTCAAGCATTGGGTTTGCCACGCTAGGAAGGGTTGTACCTTTCCTTGTGGGAAGAAGAGGCTAAAGGCCCAGAGGGTAAAATTAGCTGGCAAGAGTTAAAAGACAAAAATAAACCTTTGAGATGATTCAACCAAAGATTCTTGAGAAAACAATAAAAGGGTTCTCAGTAAGAAAAGGGGAGCTATAAGATGAAACACAACACAAGGTACTAGTTGGTGGATGGGAGTTCTCATCATGAGCTAACCTATTAGGTCCATGGGCATGTAGTGGTATGACACTACCGTCTATATGGTCACCAAACTAGGGTAGTGGCTATTGGTGGCATATCTAAGAGAAAGTGGTTCTCATCACAAGCCAACCTTCTCATTTCCATGAAATTATTGTGGGTAACACTATCACCTCTGGTCACCATGCCAGGACAGTGTCCCCCATATTTTCCCTTGAAAATAAAAAGACCAAAATAAATAAGAATAAGAATAAAAGGCATTGAATGGGATAGGAAACAATGGAATCCATGATGAGGTGCAACTCTCCCTCTACAAAGGCACCCACATGCAATACCTACATTTCCCTGATATCACTGCACCCTCTGCCCAAACACTTCCCCTACACCATTTCACACACTTACATGACCTAGATTGGATCTCACCTGGGAAACACCCCAAACATAAGGATGATTATCCCAATAGGACATCCTAAGACCCTCTCCAAAATTGACTTGTTAAACTGCATAACATCTTTGACATACTTTGAGCATTTGTTTGGGTAAAAGGGGGTTTGATGCACATGTTTGGGTAATTTGATTATTAGATGTGACTGAAATTTCTATGATACCTATGACTTATTAACCCATGGAGGGAATACTTGTTGTTATTGTAGGATTTTTCTAGGTGGGCAGGTACATATGATGGAATGATTAGGTCGGACCTCCATGGGGTTGAAAGCCCAACTGATTGATGTTGTAACCCCACGAGGGGGAAAATAGAAACCACAGACTTGCACTAGGAAGAAAGAAGGATGTTGCATCCGGGACACTCCGACAAACCTAGACCCAGGGGGTTATTTCCTTTCCTCTTGGACGTTGAACCTTGGAGGCCCATGACATCATCATTTTGACCCTAGATGTCACCCACTCAGGGTTTTCATTTATGACGATGGTTTTGTGCTAGTTGGCACATGTGGCAACATTTGGGGCCTTTGGAGGCCAAACGTTTTGCATCTGAGGCCTAGCGTTCCACCCTACGGGGGTAACATCTCCCTAGAAGGGCATGACACACCCTTAGATTCGATTTTAGGGTTTAATTAATGACATTTATGTAAAAACTATATTTAAAAGTAATTTGACCATGTCAACCTTTTTATGACCTAACTGTAATTAAAGGTGATTGATATTGTATAAATAAGAGAGAACAACTCTAATTTTTTTATCATTCACTCATAACACAAGTGTGTGGTCTGAATTCAGCCCTCTTTAAGGGTATTTAGCTGAAACTAAGTGGTGCACAACTTCTTGGAGAGGCATTTTTGGTGTATCTTGGCTATTTTCATGGTGGGAAATCTTCAACTAGGGTTTGATATTGATTATTCTTGGTGAAGTAAGTAGAAAATATGCATTTATTTATTGTGAAAGAATTATTATGGTGAATTTTACTTTTTTTCATGTCAAAGATTATAAAATTGCTTGGTTGAAACCTTAGGAGAAAGGAATAAGTTATTATCATTTTCTCTATAATTTGCTACTTGTTTAAATTTCTCAAGGAGCATCATATCTAGAAGTAGATACTAGAGCCCTACCATTGTAGCACTCTAGTAACCCTACTTACATTTCCTATTGCATATTTTATCTCAAGTTGTCCAAGGAAAAGAGAAATTGCTAGAGCCTAAGTTTTTCTTACTTTATAGCAATTACCTCTGGGACTTGGATGTTTGAGGCCTTGGGTTACCAACACCTCTCTCATTTTCTCCATCTCCTTTGACTAAGTATTATCATTGCTATTTCACTCTAAGATTTGTTGCTGCTATCATTGATTCCATTACCCTAAAAGGCACTAGTCTATTCGCCACTAGTGATTGATTGATCAAACCACTTTAAAACTATCTTCTTTGGAACATCCACTAACTCCTACTAACCTTAGATTAGCCTAATTCACTAACAAACTTGCTGTTGTTGCAAAATATTGATACAACCATCTAAAAACATCAAATTAACCTTAAAAGTGACGTGGTATTCTACCTAGACATTGCTAAATCTGCTTGTGACTATCTAATATCACTTTTCATACTTAAAGCTACTATTTCTAGTCTTTTCTCAAGCATTTTGAAGCATAATTATTGTGTCTGTTACAAATTTATAATTGTTGTTGTAAACTATTGTACTGCTGCAATTTTATATCAACTAGTATATTTCTTAAGAGTTCACTGTCTTATGAAGCATTAATATCATTTTGGTACTTGGAAAGTTCCCCTTTTCTATTTTGTTGTCTTGTTCTGGGCAGGTACACTTCATTTATCTTTTGCTTCATCTCTATAAGATACAATGAACCATTGAAACTGAGTGACTTGTGAGAGGGGGGGAATTTCTTTCCTTGGCCTTCTCAAACCCTCGGGTCACTGGGGACGACGTCACCTCTGGGGTACATTAATATACTTCTAAATAGAAATGGGTTTCCTATTAAGGTGATAGTGATAGGCCACCCCCTGTTACGCCAATATTGCATCTACTTGCTTTGGGCTTTAGGAAAGTAAATATTGTGCGATAAGAGGCCCACACATTGAGGATGTCTCTGATGCTTCTCCACCTTTCTATTTATCTTTAAATGTTCATGGAAATATCCTACATAATTATCTCATGGACTCAGGTGGCTCACACAATGTCATGCCTAAGTTTGTTATGGAGGAACTAGATCTAGAGATCAACAAGCCCTACCAAGACCTTTACTCCTTTGACTCCAAAAAAGTCAAATTTTTGGGATTAATAAAACATCTAGTGGTTTCTTTGGCACAACTACCCATGAAGAGTGTAGTGATGGACATTGTTGTGGCTGAAATTCCCCCCAAGTTTGGTATGCTTTTGTCCAGGACATGGGCCAAGAAGGTTGGGGGATCATTACAAATGGACCTCACATATGCCACAATCCTTGTTTTCAGAGGCTATACATGGAGGTCAGGTTTCCATATATCATCAGTGACCATCATAATCCAAGCAATCATCCAGTTTATGTTGTTGAGGATAAGATCGGGTTATCTTTTTTTCATTTAAATAATGAGGAACCAGAAATTAGAGTCAACAAATGCAAAAATCAATCATTGACAGATCAACAGAAAAAAGTGTGGAGGATGTATTTCGATGGATCTTCATTAAAGGAAGGTTTTGGGGCTGGTATAGTTCTCGTTTCCCCTGCACAGGAGGTTATAATTATGCTCTCTTATAAGTTGGAATTCTAGACTACTAACAATATAGTTGAGTATGAATATTTGGTACTTGGATTGAGGACTACCAAAGTCATGGACATTTATAGTTTGGCAGTTTTTGGTGATTCCGAGTTAATTATAAACCAAGTCAAAAAATTCTATTAAGCTAAGAAATAGAGGCTCAATCAATACACAAATGAGGTGTCGGACCTGGTTGACAACTTCTTTCTAGCATTCAACATTTCCTTCATTCCCAGAGAGGGAAATCAGAAGGATGATTCTTTGGCATTGGTTGCCAGTACCTTCAAACCTCCCATTGCCCCAAATATCAAGTATCAGGTGGAATTCAGACATAGGACAACCATACCAAAGAACATAAATCACTGGCAAGTCTTTATCAATGATTTGGAGCTACAAAGATTTGTGCAGACCATTGAATAATTCTCCAGTATCTCAATAGATCAAGAGGGTGAAGATGATGAATCATCCTATCAATAAACATCTCATCTGCTGAAAAAAGTGGTTGGCCAAAAAATTGTGGAACTTAAAACAAACCACATCCCCAGGGGTATAGTGCCACTGGAAAGGTTATTTGACAATCATGATGTCTCTAGAGAAGCTTCCATAAAAAATCAAGAAGAGGAAGTGATGGAATGCAACATTAGGACTACTGAAAATCCCAAAATAGTCAAATTGTCCAAGGCACTACCTCCAGAACAAAAAGACAGGTATGTCAATGCCATGAAATTTTTTTCTGATTTTTTTGAATGGTCGTATGAATATTTGAATACATTTGACACTGACATCATCCAACACAAGATCCCTCTCAAGGATGGTTCTAAGCCATTCAAACAGAAGATTAGGCAATTTAATCCAATGTTGATGTCCATAATTGAAAAAGAGATTAAACAAATGCTTGATGCCATAATTATTGTGCCCTTGAGGTACTTGGATTGGGTGGCCAACTTGGTGCCCGTGAGGAAAAAGAGTGGGGAAATATGCCCGTGTGTTGATTTTCAAAATCTCAACAAGTGTTCTCTAAAGGAAAACTACCCCCTACCCAAGATGTATCATATCCTGCAAAGAGTAGTAGGTGCTCACATGATTTCCTTATTGGATGGGTACTTTGGTTATAACCAGATAACAATATGTGAAGAAGAAAAATAAAAAATAAAAACAACATTCACCACCCCATGGGGGAAATTTATGTATGAAAAAATCCCCTTTGGGATGATGAACACAGGGGCCACCTTTCAGAGGGATATGGATGTAGCCTTCATGGAGGAGAAATACAAATTTATGGTTATATATTTGGATGAAATCACCATTTTCTCCAAACAAGATGATGAGCATTTACAACGCCTTGAGAATATTTTCTGAAAATGCAGAAGGTATGGGATTTCTTTGAATCCCAGGAAGTCCCACTTTTATATGCCAGAAGGTAAACTCCTAGGTCACATCATATCAATAGGAGGTATAAAAATAGACCCTAAGAGAGTGGAGGCCATTCAGGAAATTGAAATCCCCATAACTAAGAAGTCTATTCATTTTTTTATAAGCAGAATACATTTTTTAAGGCGCTTTGTGCTAAACTTTGCTGAAATCATAAATCCTATCACCAACATGCTGAAGAAAGATGGTGTTATCAAGTGGTCACAGGAGGAAAAATCAACATTCCAAAAGATCAAACAAGCTTTCGTTGAAGCCCTTGTATTGGTCAGCCCTGACTATTCCAAAGAATTATTTATATTCTCTTTCGCTTCCGACGAAACCATTGTTGTTGTGATACTGCAAAAGAATGAAGAAGGGTATGTGATCCAAAAACGAAGGTATTACTGATAACTTGCAAGTTAGTTTAATGTACTTTTTGCATCGGATCATTAAGAATGTGAAATACATAAACTTGCTATCTTGTTTGCGGAATATCAAATGTGACTTTACTTGATGTTTATTAATGTATAAAGAGATCATCCATTAATATACATGCTTCAAATTAAGAGAATAGAACAACAAAACATAAAGAGAAATAGAGACAAGAGGTTGATAACGAAGTTCACCATTCGTTGGCTACGTCTCCGGGCCCTCTTCCAAGTGGAGGACCTCTTTATTGCTCTTTAAAATGCTCAAAGTTCTCTTACAATGCTCTTTGTTGTTACATTACATTCTTCATGTCTTATGTACAAGACCTCCTTGCTTAGATTCATGCATGCACCATCAAAATCCTCTCAACAACATGAGAAAAACACCTCTCAAAACATGAGAAAAGGACAAAATTTACAAACTGCTCCTTCAAACCCTACATCGAAAAGTATCTCTTTTGATCCCCCCATGGCCTCCAATAGGTCCGGTTTATATAGATTTGAATTTGGTAACCATATCCCAACTTCCTCCCAAAATCTGGGCTCAAAAAGAGCCCAATATCTCCCAATAATGGGCAAAATCCATTAAATCTGCTTAAAAAATCATTAAAAAATCACTAATATATGGTGAAAAACCCACATTTGTGAAAATATAGGGCTAAGCCCCCTAACTGGGCGCGCGCTCCTAGTTTTATGGGATATCCCCAAGATCCTTGGGCTGGGGCTTATCCCCTTGTGCGCCCATACACCTTTACAATACACTTTAATACAATTAGAGTGGGTTATATTTAATAAGCACCATCAAGGGCCCATTGGTAAAAAGGACTTTGGCCAAGTCTTGGGCTCCTACCAAGAGGTCATGGGTTCAAATCCCATGAGCTCCATAACATTTTTCCACCAACCATTAACCAATACCATGGTGCCACGTGGCAACCCATGATTGGGCCACGTGGCACCCAACCATTTGCCAAACAAATGCCACTTGTTAGTTGTTGGTTGGATCCCTGTCACTGACCAGTCACCTTCTACTGGACTACCACTTGTCACCACTTGTCTCTGCCATGTCAGCACTGCTGATGTCATCATTTGACTGGACCTGTTGACTTTTTGCCTGTTTGAGAAAACGATCATATTACGATAACTCTCGCCTACATCGTCCGTTTGAGAAAGTAAATATATGGCTAGAATCGAGAGAACGAGCCGGACGCAATGGCATTGGTTTCATCTAATTATGAGAAAATTTACTTTTGAACATTTTCTGAGCCTGGGGAGCCTCCTGGATCATTCCTCCCCACTTTGGAAGCTTTTGGACCACCAAAAGTCTACTTTTACTCAGGTAAGAAGTGAGGGTACTGCCTCCCCACTTTGTCCTGTATAATCCATCCTCTCTACTGGGATAATGATTACCTGATTAATCACAACAAACATGAAAACTGAGATAGCATTGTTTATCAAAGTAATCATGCCATCAACTACACATTCATCTATATTCTTTGTCTCACTTTGCAACCATACACCATTGAACAACAACAAACTAATCAACAATACTGAGTATGCAAATGAAAATGACAAAACATGCTTCCCCTTTTGAATAGGAATAGTTATCAAAGTATGTAGTTGAACCTTATGTTGTACCTCTGGTGACACTTCATGACTGTTTGAAACATATGGAATCATCTCATGTTTAGAATCACTAACTTCATGTTTTGTTACAGACATAAGTGTTAAACTTCTGCTTGCATTTACCATTCATTTTAACTGCCCTGTAGCTGCAAAGGACCTATCAGTTTTCATGCGATGAGCACGAACAATGTACTCCTTCCCATCTTTCTTGAAGAAATATTTATTTTCCTCCCTGTAGAATATGGATTTCCTATCATAAAGGTATGGGCTTCCCAATACAATTCCACATATGTCCATTGGCACTATATCAATCTCTACTTCATCAACATAATTAGAAGTGATTGCAAACTTGATTTTACATTGCTTGGTTACTTGTAAATTGTTATCACCACATATCCATCCCAATGGTTATGGTTTAGGATGTGACTTAGTTTCAAGTCCCAAGTTATTCACAACATCTTCACTGATTAGATTGGCTTGTGATAAACTATCTACAAGAGTATTAACTATAAGATTATGTGTTATAACCCTTATGTGGAAAAGTTCATTCCTTTTATACTCATCATTTACATCAACTAAACTACAAGAGCTAGAACTTGCAACAAAATTTATATCTTAGATTCCCATAGCTACGACCTGTGTCTCATCACCAGAATCTGATCCAAGATCCACTTGAATTGTCACAGCTGTGGTATTCTTCCTTTCGTGGTTGGAAAACTTCTTTGGCTTCAAGTCAGGATGTAAGACCCAACAACGATATTCATCATGGCCTACTTTCTTGCAATGCTTGCAAGTAGGCTTCTCCTTTCTTGCTGTGGTTGTCTTCTTCTCTTTCCTTTTCCCTGCATCCTTTCTTTGCCAAGTATCTGTAGAAACACTATCACCAACATTCCTTTTACTTGATTCAATGTGAATGGCTTGTACACATACTTCATCAAAGTTAGAAGGATTTAGAATAAGAATAGTGTGCTTAAGATAAGAATGTAAACCACTAATATATTTTAGGAGTGTCTCTTGTGTATATAATGGAATACCAAAATTTAAAGATTTCTTACGAAATATCTGAGTATATTCTTGTACACTTTGACCTTTTGATTTCCTTAAACATTGCCAATTCATCATTTCTTGTTGCATGTAAGCTAAAGGGTAAAACTGTTGTTTTAATGCAATAACAAAATCATTCCAGGAAGAGATTGTTTTACCACTTTTCTTAAGATCATCTCTAGTTCTGCTTTCCCACCATATGAAAGCTGTGCCTCCCAATTTGAGACTTTCTAGTTGGATCTTAGTTTCATCATCAAAAATCTTTTGTATCCTGCAATAGACCTCTAATTGTCTCACCCAATTATCTAGCTTTTCTGCATCTAATTCACCATCATAAGTGGGTAATTGAAACTTTACAACTAACTTTAATAACGACATATCAGAAGAATGGTGAGTTTTTTTCTTATCCTTGGAGGAATGTACACTTGCTTCATTATTAGATGACGAGGATGAAGGAGAAGAAGGTTATGAAGGTCCACCACCTCCAACTCCTCCTTCTGCTCTTACCGAAGATTCACCTTCTTCAACTTTTGGATTCCTTTGCTGACCTCTTTCATGGTAAAGATCCTCTACCATGGATTTCATCAATTTAAAGGCCTCGAAGAAATCATCTTTAGTTTTGTAGGGACCCAATTTCTATGGCGAAGACATCTCTTGCTTATGTGATCACCTTTGAATCTCTGTGTTAAGAGCCTCAAGTTGGCCTTCTCCTCGCTTGAGTTTTGCTCTCATGAGCATCCAATGCTTGCAATTCCTGTCAAACCTTCACAACCAAATGCTCTAATACCATAAACTTGATCCAAAAATGAAGGTATTACTGATAACTTGCAAGTTAGTTTAATGTACTTTTTGCATCGGATCGTTAAGAATGAGAAATACATAAACTTGTTATCTTGTTTGCGGCATATCAAATGTGACTTTTACTTGATTCTTAGTAATGTATAAAGATATCAACCATTAATATACATTCTGCAAATGAAGAGAATAGAACAACAAAACAAAAAGAGAAATAGAGACAAGAGGTTGATAATGTTGTTCACCAATCGTTGGCTACATCTCCGGGCTCGCTTCCAAGTGGATGACCTATTTATTGCTCTTTAAAATGCTCAAAGTTCTCTTACAATGCTCTTTGTTGTTACATTACATGCTTCATGTCTTATGTACAAGACCTCCTTACTCAGATTCATGCATGCACCATCAAAATCCTCTCAACAACATGAGAAAAACGCCTCTCAAAACATGAGAAAAGGCCAAAATTTACAAACCGCTCCTTCAAAACTCTGCATCAAAAAGTCTCTATTATGATCCCCCCATGGCCTCCAACAGGTTTGGTTTATATAGATTTGAAGTTGGTAACCATCTCCCAACTTCCTCCCAAAATCTGGGCTCAAAAAGAGCCCAATATCTCCCAATAATGGGCAAAATCCATTAAATCTGCTTTGGTGAAAAACCCACATTTGTGAAAATATAGGGTTAAGCCCCCTAACTAGGCACGTGATCCTGGTTTTATGGGATATCCCCAAGATCCTTGGGCTGGGGATTATCCCCTTGTGTGCCCATACACCTTTACAATACACTTTAATACAATTAGAGTGGGTTATATTTAATAAGCACCATCAAGGGTCCATTGGTAAAAAGGACTTTGGCCAAGTCTTGGGCACCTACCAAGAGGTCATGGGTTCAAATCCCATGAGCTCCATAACATTTTTCCACCAACCATTAATCAATACCATGGTGCCACGTGGCAACCCATGATTGGGCCACGTGGCACCCAACCATTTTCCAAACAAATGCCACTTGTCAGCGATTGGTTGGATCCCTGTCACTGACCAGTCACCTTCTGCTGGACTGCCACTTATCGCCACTTGTCTCTTCCATGTCAGCACTGCTGATGTCATGCTGATGTCATCATTTGACTGGACCTGTTGACTTTTTGCCTGCTTGAGAAAATGGTTGGAGTACGATAACTCTCGCATACAATGTTCGTTTGAGAAAGTAAATATATGGTCGTAATTGGGAGAACGAGCCGGACGCAATGGCATTGGTTTCATCCAATTCTGAGAACTTTGATTTTTTGAGCATTTTTTGAGCCTGGGGAGCTTCCTGGATCAGTATGAACAACCCATAACCTTTTAAAAAAAATCCCTTTGATATGTTGAGCTGAATTATGAAATATTAGAAAAGTAGGTCTATGCATTGGTCAAAGTGTTGAAAACCTTCAGTGTGTATGTGTCACAGTCTAGCATAACAACCTATGTTCCTAGCAACAATGTCAAAGAGATTTTGGTCCAACCAGACAGTGAAGGGAAGAGAGGGAAATGGTGTTGGGCCAAGTCTTGGGCACCTACCAAGAGGTCATGGGTTCAAATCTCATGAGCTCCATAACATTTTGCCACCAACCATTAACCAATACCATGGTGCCACGTGGCACCCAACCATTTTCCAAATAAATGCCACTTGTCAGTTGTTGGTTGGATCCTTGCCACTGACTAGTCACCTTCTTCTTGACTGCCACTTGTCGCCACTTGTCTCTGCCATGTCAGCATTGCTAATGTCATCATTTGATTGGACCTGTTGACTTTTTGCATGTTTGAGAAAATGGCCAGAGTACGATAACTCTCGCATACAACGTCCATTTGAGAAAGTAAATATATGGTTGAAATCGGGAGAACGAGCTAGATGCAATGGCATTGGTTTCATCCAATTATGAGAAATTTGATTTTTGAGCATTTTCTGAGCCTGGGGAGCCTCCTAGATCAATATGAACAACCCATAACCTTTTTCAAAAAATCCCTTCGATATGTTGAGCTGAATTATGAAATATTAGAAAAGAAAGCCTATGTGTTGGTCAAAGTGTTGAAAACCTTCAAGGTGTATGTGTTACAGTCTAGCATAACAACCTATGTTCCTAGCAACAGTGTCAAAGAGATTTTGGTCCAGCTAGACAGTGAAGGGAAGAGAGGGAAATGGTGTTGGGCCCGAGATATGATCAATTTTATGACAATTATTAGACACTTTTGCTGAGTGTACATATGTATTTTTCATGTTTTGAAGGAGCTTTTTGAAGAATTTTATGTTAAAATGATATGATCTACACCAAGTATGTATGATTCGTGTTTGATGTCAATATTGAGTATAATTCATCATGTTTTATGATTCCAAAGATCTAATTCACATTTTTCTGCTGTTATAAGGAAAAAATGCACCACGTTTCTACTTCCGCCACTCAGCCCGACACTCCTTCCAGCACTCGATCCAACACTGCATTCAACACCACGTCTTGCACAAAAATGGAGGGCGACTTGGCGGTTATGGTATTGGCGGCTAGTGGTGGGCGAATCAGGAATGTGGGTTTTGTTAATGCTTTCCCCCTCCTACTACTAAACTCCCGACAACTCAGTTTGGTTGTTCAACAGGGCGATTATTGGATCGCTCTGTTTCAGCAGTTAGGGCATCATTTAATATAATTTTCTGAATTTAGAAGTGGTTCGACCCTCATGTGGTCGACCACTTGGTGTGTAAACTTATAAATACCACTAGGATGGTCAAACAATAGGTTAAGAAGCAATAGATGTAGTGTATTGGAGAAAAACATGACTCTCTCTTATTTTTGTCATTTTCCATTGCTAAAGTTATATAAAATTGTGTTTCTGCGTTTTAATGGTGAATTCGACTCATTGAGTTCGTGGTGTGATTTTAGGAAGTGACCACGACTTGATGGGGGGGGGCACCAACAGTTTGGTAACTATTCTTTATGTTGTTTATGCATTTTATAATTTAGTTGTTCTCTTTATTTCTTGTACATGCATTATCATTTTGTTAATTAGTTTGTTGTTATAGTTTAACTGCTTTGATTCTCTTTTGCAGGTTAATATGATGGATTGTGTTAGCATGCATTGATCTTGTAGTTAGGAACAAATTTGCAAATTCCAAGACTAACCCCATGTACAATTAGATATTAGATTATGTTTTGTATTTATGATTTTAGAATCAAATTTAAAATAGAGTTTTAAATAGAATAGAACAGAGTTTTAATTTGAGTTTTCTTTAACAAGGATTTGATGGATGGATAGGATTAATTTCAGTCTTTGATTATAGATTGCTTATTTCATTTTTATGTAGATATTTCTTAATTCGTTGTTGGTTAATACATTTGGTAGTTTACCTTTTAATGTCATGTTTTAATTTATGTTCTTAAGCATTTTCTTATTGCAGTTTGAATTGTTAGAATAGATATAGCATAGTTTCATTTTATGTAATTTCCTTCCTAGAATTAGAATGCAATTGTATATCTTAGTTAATGATTGAGTTTAAGTATGAATTTTTCTTACATAGTGTAGAAGTATATCATGATCTCGTTATATTGTTGATGGTTAATAAATGAATATGCAGGGTAATTGATGAGTTTCTGTAATGGCTAAATTCTCATTAGATTGTTTAATCCATACGTTTCACTTTGCTATTGAGATCAATGTTGAGATTATACCGCTTGAATTGTCCTTTGTTGTCAAGTGCCATTGAGATATTATCAGACATCGAGGACATTCACACAACCACCAACATTATATTTGAGTTTTCATAGGTTAAAAGAGAGTTTTCCTGTTTTCATAGGTTAAAGGATAGTTTTCTTGCTTTCATAGGTTAAAAGATATAGTTTCTTGCTTTCATGGATCTGAAGATATAGTTTCTTGCTTTTGTAGATAGTTTTATTGTTATTATAGGGTAGATAGTCTTTTTCTCTAATAGATTAGAGAGCAGTTTTGCTTATCATAGATTAAAAGTTAGTTGTTAGTTCTTCTTGCTTTCAATTAAATAGATTTCCTTTTTATGAATTAGAAATAGTTTTGAAGTTTTAAGAATATAGTCCACTTGCCTCTTAGGCTAGATAGTTGTTCAATGAGAAGTTTTAATTTGATTACTTATAGTAGAAGTTATCTTAGAATAGCTAGTTGTTTACTTGCTTTAATAGGTTAGTTAGTTGTTTTGCTTACTTGTTTACTTGCTTTAATAGGTTAGTTAGTTGTTTTGCTTACTTGTTTACTTGCTTTAATAGGTTACTTAGTTGTTTTGATTATTTGCTTACTTGCTTTAATAGAATAGTTGTTGGCTTGTTTATTTACTTTCTTTCATAGGGTAGTTGCTCATTGAATTTAGGTTGGCAAGTTAAAGTAGTTTGCTTTTGTTATTTTCTTATTGTTATGCTTATTTGTTGCTTTTGCTTATTGTTATGAACTAGTTTGCTTTACATAGGGTTTTTACTTGCTTTCTTAGAACTATCCATCGATCCTTGGTCCAAAAGTACTTAGGTTACATAGTTTAAAGATGCTTAGTAGGGTTTTCTCATTAGATATCTTTTCTTGAATAGATTAGCCTTTAGATATCCCCTTCCTTAGTTAGACTATACTACTACCATCCCTTCTATCTTTGGCATATATTTTGCTACAACTCTAAGTTTACTTACCCCAGGTTGACAATTTAATTGAGGGGTTTTGATCTGGATTTATGTAGGAACACAATGAAATATAGAAATACGCATAAACACAGAGATGCAGTGGAAATAAGACTTCATTTCATTAATAAAAAATGACTGAAAAATGCTTACGGACAGAATGGAAATAAACTAGCTAGGGCGCTAGTAGCTTATCTCTGAGAAGAGATGTGGTGGCTACTAGCCTCTGAACTGCCCGTTACAATGAGGCTCGAAGGCCTATATATTACTAAGAAACAATGGAAAACCCTAAACATCCAAAAACCTAACCCTAGGAGATGAAACACCATAATATGGGCCTCATTGGGGTAAATTGGTACATCAATTTCCCGAGGTCGTAACTTTGGCATACTATCTCCGTTTGACGCACATGATACATCGTTAGAAAGATCTATCCGAGGAATACACTGCTAACAGTGAATATCAAGTCTAAAACAGACTCATATTTTCCAAAGCATTCATGCCAAAAAAATGTCGTTTAGGGCCTCAAAACAACTCCGGAAGTTCAGGACCCGAAGAACTGCTAAAAATAGTAAATTGTGCTACAATTAAGGAAATTGAAAAAATGAAAGAAACAATGTGTGGGTCCAAGTGGAATAGTCAGGTGGCCACCAATATCCACCTGGACTAGGTTTTAGTGTGTTTTTAGTGCATATAGAACACCCATCATTTTTGGCGCCGTTGTCGGGGAATTGTCTCAAGGTAAGAAGTAGTTAGGAAATAGATCATTCTTCGACCTTATCATTAGATTGGTGGCAGGGGAACTTTAAGACAAGAGGTAAGAACTTGTGCATCTACTATTGCAGGCTCCCCCAAACCCAATGGTATTTTTTTTTTTTACTTTCATGAATAGACCTAGAAATCAAATGGTAGCTTTTTCTTTTGTTTTTGTTTTCTTTCATGAATAGACCTAGAGATCCAAAAGGTAGATACATTAAATCTAAATTATACCTTTCAAACAAGGTTCCTTTTGATCTCTTTGGGGGAAGGGAGATTCCACTTATAAAATCTGCAGACCGATACCAAAAAACAGGAGCTAGCTCAACACAAAGAGCTAAAATAGTCTCTGAAGGGACTAACATAGGGAGAACTATAGACAAGAAATTGAAGCATCAATCATATTAGGATAGGAGGCAAGACCACTCAAGCCTTCTGCATAACCAAACAATACAACCTTTTCTTTTACACCATCACTAGTAGATCCTAATTTTGAAGACATCATAGACCCTGAACAGGTGAATCTTTTGTTTGGTAGTTCAACCAATGTAATTATCTCTCAAAATGACACATAAACTTTGGCACCAATAGTTTCAACCAGCTCGAGTAGAGTTCCAGACATCTAATCCATAGGAACACCTTTCCACCATAAGGAAACCTTGTTCTCTTCAAAAATAAAATCACTCAGGTACTCTCTTTTTGGAAACCAAGCCAATATGGATGATCAGGAGGACCATAACAATGTAAGGCACGGGGAGGATAAAGAAAATGGAAACCAAACTGAAACTACCTTCAGGTTTCCAATTTTGGACACCACTCCCAATGTCAACATGAATAATATTCCTCTCTCAACATTGCCTACCTTTTATGGTAAAAACAGTGAAGATCCAGACACCTTCCTATTTTAATTTGACATCTTGTGTAGGAGCTACAACTATGTACAAGATGACCTGAAACTAAAACTCTTTCCTGCCACCCTCAAAGAATCTACACTAAGATGGTTTGTGGTGTAATGTTCCTGACTTGGCTAGTCTAGGAAATGCTGCTAATGTGTGTGTAGGATCAAAGGTTTACAACATATAAATGATCATACAAATAATAAACACGACAAAGGACTACAAATTTTGTATTATGATATATCTGTGGATTACAAAATGGTCGAATGCAGCTGAATAAACTGACAATACTCGACTATATCAATAGAAAAAGGATCTTAGCCGGAATAAAAATAAGAAACTGCGGTTGAATAAAATAACAACACTTGGCTAGATCAAAAGACAAAAGGATCTTAGTCGGAATACAAATAAGCAACTAAAAGATAATACCCAGAATATGGGAGCACTACGGAATCAATGAAGATTGATGGAAGACCTAGATGATATTCCCGGTGACTAGGGTGTGTCTTTCAACACCGAAATCAGCCAACTGGTGTCTTCCTCCTAGAATACATTGAACTATCTCTCCTGAGATGCACCTCTTCTCCTCAATGACAAGTCATAATCTACATAATGATGAATTAGGTCATTGACCCTTCCTTTATAGATTTACAAAACCCTAAATCATGCTGAAACCTTAATTCACTGTTGACTTCCAAAACCCTAAATCACTACTGAAACCCTAATTCACTGTTGACTTCTATTTTTAGCTCATAATGACTTAAAATCACTTTTAACCCTTTTTAGCTCAATGTCACTTTCTGAATATAACACTTGTGACTGGAGTGACCTCTAGTAACCATGTTTACCCCTCTTTGGCCCTGGCTATAGTCTGATGGGGTAGTTTAGACCATTAAGCCTCCTCTCTAGAGATCCTATTTGGAAAGGGACATTAGAGTCCTCCCTTCCCGAAATTGCTTGTCCTCAAGCAATACCAGTACTGGGTGTTGCAACACTTACTCGCTCTCCCAAGTAGAATCCTCTACTGGAAGCCCTCTCCATCTAATCAAACACTCTCTCATGACCCTTCTCCTCAGTTTTCGCTCCCAGAACTCCAAAACCTCCTCTGGAACTAACTTCAACTGTCCCTCCTCATCCAATGGGGGAAGCTCCTCTGATGTACTAATGAATTGTCCCACTACCTTTTTGAGGTAAGACACGTGGAACACGTTATGAATCTTTCTCCCCTCTGGAAGCTCTAGCTTGTAATCAACCTCACCTACTCGCCGCATGATACTATAAGGACCATAAAATATGGGCTTGAGCTTCTCGGCCCCACTCTTCTTTAGTGATGACTGTTTGTAGGGTTGGAGTCTCAAGAAAACCAAATCTCCAACCTCAAAGTTTCACTCTATCCTGTGCCTATCCGCACTTATCTTCCATCAGTTTTGTGCCATCTGCAGGTTCTCTTTCAACAACTTGAGAATCCCCTGACTCTCTATGATCCAATCCTTGGCCTTGGGAGATATTCTCTCCCTGAAGACCAAGTGTACCAAAGTGAGAGCATCATATCCGTACAATGATTAGAAGGGTGTCATACCAATGGACATGTGGAAGGTGGTGTTGTAGTA
Organism: Picea glauca; assembly: GCA_000966675.3. Classification (NCBI taxonomy): domain Eukaryota; kingdom Viridiplantae; phylum Streptophyta; class Pinopsida; order Pinales; family Pinaceae; genus Picea; species Picea glauca. The sequence continues at coordinate 143,825 of JZKD02S1677991.1, forward strand.
ATGTTCTCTTAAATGTAACCACTTTACCCACATTCTCTGTTATCCTCCTACATAGTTCCTCAAATACCCTTCAACCCACTTGTTGAAAATCTCGGTCTGCCCATCTGTCTGAGGGTGATAGATGGTGCTAGGTGTCAAATCTATCCCCACCAACCGAAACAACTCTCTCCATAATGTCCCTATGAACCGACTGTCCTTCTCACTGACGATGTTCTTCGGCAACCCATGAAGTCTGAAGACCTCCCTGAAGAAAATATCAGCTACCTAAATTGCATTGTACTCTATCGGTATGGCGTAGAAGTGAGAAAAATTGGTCAATCTATTGACCACTACATAGATACAGTCCTTACCCTGGACCTTAGGTAGACTTGTGATGAATTCCATAGATATACTCTCCCATTTCTGCTCTGGAATGGGGAGGGGCTGAAGTAGCCCTACTGGAAGAGCATGCTTTGACTTGTTCTACTAGCAAGTCACACACTCACTGATGTGTCTCATAATGTCTTTTTTGAGGCCCTTCCATGAGAACCTCTCTCTTATTTGTCTGTAGGTTTTGAAAAACCCCTGATGGCCTACTAGAGGTGAATCATGAAATGCAGTGAGGATCTTCTTCTTAAGCCCTGAATCTGGCACCAAGTAGACTCTATCCTTGTAAAATATGACATCATCAATGACCCTATACTGATCACCCTGTATCTGCCCATCCATCACCTCACAAGCGAACTTGTTCTTGGAATATTCCACTAACAAGTAGGATTTCCAATCCACTGAAATCTCCATCAAAGAACATGTTGTACGTCTCCTCGATAGTGCATTGGACACAATGTTCTTCTTCCCCTTGACATACTCTATGTCAAAGTCGAATGCCTGTACCTTCGTCACCCATTTCTGTTGGCGCTCACCGAGGTCCTTCTGCTCAAGGAAATACATCAAACTATTGTGATCGGTATTGACCATGAATTTGCTACCCACCAAATATTGTTTGAACTTGGTCAAGGCATGCATGATTGCCAAAATTTCCTTGTCATAAATGGAGTACAAACTCTCAGGTTGACTAATATTCTGGCTCTCGAATACAATGGGGTGTCCTCCCTACATCAAAACTGCATCGATCCCTTTGCTGGATGCGTCACACTCTAGTACAAATGGCAGGGTGAAGTCTGGTAGTGACAACACTAGACAAGTGCCCATGACTTCATGTGATGAAAGGCTTCCTATGATTTCTTGGTCCATATGAAGGACCCATGCTTGGTAAGATCTATCAGTGGTGCTCCAAATTGAGAAAAACCTCGGACGATCTGTCTGTAATAGTTTGTTAAGAACCAAGATAGATCTACAATTATAATCACCAAAAATACTGAATACACAATAGATCCACAAAG
>JZKD02S1677991.1:146502-157270 GCA_000966675.3 Picea glauca
GTGTGGCCATCTGCTACCGCAACATCAAACCCCTCAAACTCCTTTGTCTGAAGTGCCCGTCTTGATACTAGTGAAGCGTCGATGAAGTTGTGGGTGGCCCCACCATCTATCAGGGTGATTTCCCATTGCCCCTGAATAATCCCTCTGATACAGAGGGTATCATACCTGGGAACACCAGAAAGGGTTGCTATGACACCTCCCTTTGTTGGTTTCCTCCTGTTAGCCTATTCTGGCGGTTGTGGGACTACTAGAGGATGGGCTCCTGCCGGTGTCGATGGTCTACAAAGAGGTTGCTCCTTTGTTGGTGATGACTCCTCCTCTGAACTAGTGGATCCATTGTCCTGCTCCTCCTCCTCACTATCCATGATGTATGTTGCTACCTCAATATAATGAATCTCTCCCTTGCCCATGCACTTGTGGCTTGGGACCCAAGGATCTCTGCAACTGAAGCAAAGCTTCTTCCTCATAAGCTCTCACCTAGTCTCATCATCCAACTTCTCCTTTCCCTTCCATTCTCTCTGGAATGGCTTCCTATCTTGATCCCTTTGGGTCAAAAATGGTTTGGAGAAAGTTTTAGTCTTTGGCACTGAGTTTGCCAGATCTTGAGTGCGAAGGATGGAATCCTGCAAAATGGGAGGCCTGTATGCCTTCACCCATCCTCTCAAAGGATCCGTGAGTCCTTCTGTGAATAGCATGATCAACCTAGGCTCTGATATATCTGTCACTTCCATGGCTACCCACTGAAACTCTGTAATGAACACCTCTGTTGTTCCAATTTGTCTCAACTGGGCTAGATCCCTAAAGTGTATCTCGGGATCCTTCCTTTCAAACCTGTCCATGAGCCTATCTGTAAACTCCCTATAGGAGGTGATGCGACTGTGACCTAATGTCACCAGTCCATGGTACCACCACTCGTGTGCCTCACCCTCCAAGTGTAAGGTCATGAAACTGATGGCCTCTATCTCGGTCATCTAGTTGAGCTTGTAATACATGTCTAGCTTCTGTACCCAAGCTCTGGCGGTGTATTTGGATGATCCATTGAAATAAGGGAAGGTGAGTTTCCCAACGTTTTGTATGAAATCGAGGTTATACCCTGCTGTTGTTGTGGTCCTCCCCTCTGCGGCTCTCTAGGGCAGTTCCCGAGTCTTAGTCCATAGTACTCGAATAAGGTCATGTCCTGATGGAATTCATGACCCAATGCTGCGTACTCCCTCCTATACTCTGCAATTTCGTCGACATCAGTGGGTGGCCTCTGTGCTATCGGTGGTGGTGCTGCTACCGAGGGTGCCTATGGAAACTGGGAAACAAGGGTCTAGGAATCCTAATCGCAAAGGTGTATATGCGAGAGGGTGAATGGGGTCTATTTCCTGCTCTCGAGTTCCCCTGTGCTACATGCGAGACTTGTGTATCTGGGGTGCCCACTCTATCCAATCTATCAACCACCTGTTCCAAGGACTGAGACATGGTCCATTGACTAGCTAACATATCGTTGATAACCTGCATGAAATATGCCTCTGGATCTATGGGGGACTTGACAATTCCCTCTGGTCACTCATATCTATCTCCTAGCATCCTCTTAGCCTCGCGCTCAGCCTCACACTCTGCCCTTCTCTCTACTTCTTTATGTGCCTCTTCCTCTTCCTCTGAGCTAGGAGGAAAATGTGGGAAATTAGGCCTATGCCTTCTTTCCTGATGCCTATTGTAAGTCACATATTCATCACCTATGTGTTCACGACCCTCTGGGTCTTCTGCTACACTCATTTTCTTTAATCACACGCTGGTATGACTAAAGATTTGATACCACTGTAATGTTCCTGACTTGGATAGTCTAGGAAACACCGTTAATGTGTGTGTAGGATCAAAGGTTTACAACATATAAATGATCATACAAATAATAAACGCGACAAAGGACTGCAAATTTTGTATTATGATATCTTTGTGGATTACAAAATGGGCAAATGCAGCTGAATAAACTGACAATACTTGACTATATCAACATACAAAGGATCTTAGTCAGAATACAAATAAGCAACTGCGGCTGAATAAAATAACAACACTCGGCTATATCAAAAGACAAAAGGATATTAGTCAGAATACAAATAAACTACTAAAAGATAATACCTAGAATATGGAAGCATTGCTAAATCAATGAAGAATGATGGAAGACCTGGATGATCTTCCCAATGACTAGGGTGTGTCTTTCAACACAGAAATCATCCAACTAGTGTCTTCCTCCTGGAATACACTGAACTATCTCTCCTGAGATGGACCTCTTCTCCTCAATGACAAGTCATAATCTACATAATGATGAATTAGGTCGCTAACCCTTCCTTTATAGCTTTCCAAAACCCTAAATCATGTTGAAATCCTAATTCACTGTTGACTTCCAAAACCCTAAATCATCGTTGAAACCCTAATTCACTGTTGACTTCTATTTTTAGCTCATAATGACTTAAAATCACTTTTAACCCTTTTTATCTCAATGTCATTTTCCGAATATAATACCTGTGATTGGAGTGACCTCTGGTAACCCTGTTTACCCCTCTTTTGCCTTGGCTATAGTCTAACGGGGCAGTTTAGACCATTAATCCTCCACTCTGGAGCTCCTATTTGGAAAGGGACATTACACGTGGGGTTGGGAGAATCGAGTATTAGGTCTTGGGAAGCCATGAAAGACATATTTCTCAAGAAATACCAAGACTAATGCAAGACCAAAGAGTCTCATAATGACATCTTTAAAATCCAACAGTTAGAGGACGAGACCCTCGAAGATTATATGGAAAGATTTGGTTATATCTCCCGGAAGTCAAAATACCATGACCTCCTAGAGGATGCAATTAGGGCTCTTTTCCTTAAGGGAATTTCAGAAGAATATCTATAGATGCTTAACCTGATGGCATCAGGTGACATCTCCGATAAACCATTTGCCGAAATATGTGAAATGTGTAAAAATTACTCAAGGAGTAGAGCCAAAACAGGAAATAATTTTTGGGACCCTTACAATAGAAACTTAAAACTAATTAGTTTAGGTGGTATCACGAGAGTAGAGATAGGGAAAATTTTAGAAAACTTCAAGAAATACATCTTAATCACAATAGGTTCCCAGTTGGATACCCTTAAAACAAAAAATAAATAGGAGGAAAATGCAACAATGAGAACATATTTCCCAAGATGCAAGAGGAAGCATTCCTCAAGGGAATGCCCATTGGATAACATTTCAGTTTGTGGCTTTTGTACAAAAGACCATGTGATTGAAAAATGTCCATCATTGCCCAGTTTATTATCCATATATAGGAGTGGAGATCCTGGGGAGTCTTCTTATGCACCTAGGAGGCCATCGAAGCCTAGGAAACAACCCACATACCTAGATCTACAATCTCAAGTTCCACCCTATTATCAACAACAACAACAGTGGAACTCACCAGGTTGGAAAAAATGGTCTAGTCAGTACCAACATCCTTGCTTTCAAGGATGGAGAGGAGGACATAACCAAGGAAACCCTCAAGCTCCACCTATCCTTATGTCCAACCATCATTATCCTCAGTTCCCACCGAACACTCTACAACTTTTGCCAGGTTTTGTTCCACCACCTTTACCTCCTATTCCACAACAACAACTGCTACAATATCAAAATTCAAGCTCCCTAAGACTAACACTATTACCGACACAACCAGTGTTGAATCCCAATAATATGCCCCCTCAACCTCTTCATAATGTTGAGATGCATGCCTTCCCGACATATGTTATCACTCATGTTCCATTACAGGAAATTCAACTAAGATTGAGAAAAGTTATGGAGAGGTAGAGACCTTCAGTAGTCATCCGAGAAGAAGAAGAAGAAACCACCCAACAAATCACGGATGACACTAGGTGGGAATATGTTATTATTCTGAAGAATCAATAACCCAAGCTTCACCAAGATGAACCTTCACAAATTACGAAGGTCCCTCCTTATCCAAACCGATTGATAATCGAGAAACCTACCACCCAACCGAAATTTGACATTTTGAATGAATTGAAAAATATTTGTGTCAAGATTCCCTTGCTTGAAGCTATTAAAGACATTCCAATCTACAGTAAGGTAGTCAAAGAATTGTGTATTAAGAAGCTAGGTAGGAAGCAAAAGGACCCTCCTACAGTACATTTGGTAGGAGGACTTTCTGAGTACATATCAGAGCAACCAAAACTAGCAAAATATGGGAACCCAGGAAACCCTGTAGTAACCCTAACCATTAATGAGGTCTCCATTGGAAACACTCTCATAGACCTAGGGGCAACTATCAATGTTATGACCGCTACTACCTTGGGACAATTACAATTACAATATTTTCTTCGGCCTACCCCAACCATTTTGGAATTAGTAGATAAGACTAGGGTTATACCTGAAGGAATTTTAGATGATATCATGGTTACTTTAGCCTCATGGGAGTACCCATTAGATTTTCTTGTCATTCACTCAAAGGACCCTGGCAAAGGCCATCCTGCCATTTTGGGAAGACCTTGTCTAGCCACAACCAATGCATTTATTGGCTGTAGAGAAGGAGAAGTGACCATCTCGAATGGTCTCTCTATCTAGAAGCTCACCATTTACCCTCCAACTCAACCTATTATGGAGAATTTATGGTGGCTTGAATTTCCATATGAGAACAAGGACTGGGAAGAACCCATGTTGCCAAGTGACCATGCATGGGCACTTCAGGAGCACACAACATAAAATGTGCTAAACTAGTTCATTTCTGCTATCACATGTGTGGATTTTCCACAGTCTTTTCCCCAATTTGAGTACATGTTTGGGGAAGAATTTCAAGAACAATTGGACCCATCCATTTGTATTCGACATATTTTATCTTCGAGATAGATGAGTCTGCCATGTCTTATACTATTCCCTATGAGATTAGTCCAGGGAAATTTTTACATATAAACTCTGGGCTAGATGCATACCAACATAAACAATTAGTAGATATCCTTAAAGAAAAATCAGGAGCATTTTCTTGGGAATACAATGACATGAACGATATACACCTTGACACATGCATCCATCACATATATACCTAGGGGGAAGTAACACCTGTTAGGAAACCCCAGAGAAGGATGAACCCAACACTTAAAGATATAGTCAAGGAGGAGATCCAAAAGTTGTTAAATGTCAGATTCATTTATCCCATCTCCGATAGTAAGTGGGTATCCCCGCTTGTAGTGGTTCCAAAGAAAGTGACTGGGAAATGGAGAATTTGTGTTGATTTCTAGGAACTCAACAAAGCCAGTCTAAAAGACTACTTTCCTCTCCTTTTCATTGATCAAGTTCTAGATACCTTGTCCGGAAAGAAGTATTTTTCCTTTCTAGATTGGTACAATGGTTACAACTAGATTCTTATAGCACCCGAGGACCAATACAAGACTACCTTTACTTGTCCTTAGGGAACCTATGCCTATAGGGTCTTACCATTTGGATTGTGTAATGCTCCTGCCACATTTCAATGAGCAATAATAGGGATATTTGTCGATATTATTCATGGTTGTGTGGAGGTCTACATGGATGAATTCACAGTCCATGGAAACACTTCCCAGGAAGCCTTAGGCAACTTAGAAAAAGTACTCATTAGATACCAGGAATTGAACCTATCTCTAAGTCATAAAAAATGTAAAATGTTGTTAACTGAAGGAGTGGTTCTAGGACATCATGTTTCATCTGAAGGGACAAAAGTCGATCCTGCAAATATTGAGGTCATTGTTAGACTTCCACCCCCTAAGACTTAGAAAGAGGTGAGAAGATTTCTTGGACATGCCAGATATTACTGATGGTTTATTGAAAATTTTACAAAGATTGTTGCACCTATGTTTAGATTACTAATAAAAGATGTTGATTTTGTTTGGACTGAGTAGTGTCAAACTGCCTTTGAAACCCTGAAAGCTAAGCTATCTGTGGCACCAGTTCTTAGAGGGCCCAATTGGACTCTACCATTTCATATATCCACTAATGCCTCCAACAACGCAATAGGAGGGGTATTAGGATAGAAATAGGACTGACAGTCCCATGCCATTTATTTTTTGAGAAAGAACTTGTCCCCTTCTAAGTTGAACTACATAGTCACCGAGAAAGAATTCTTGGCAGTTGTTCATCCTATTAACAAGTTTTTTCATTACATTACATGTTATGAAGTATTTGTACATATCGATCATTCCACCATTAGATTCCTCATGAATAAACCCATAACTAATGGTCGAGTGACTAGGTGGCTCTTGTTATTGCAAGAATTTAATATCACTGTGCTTGACCGACCTAGAAAGGATAATGTAGTAGCTGATTTTATTTCCCGAATAAAAAATGAGGATGATGATATCCCTATAGATGATAGTTTTCCAGATGAGCATCTTGTTTCCCTCTCTATCAATACCCCATGGTTTGCAAATATGGAAAACTATCTGGCCACTAGGAAGTTACCGTCTCATTTGTCACCTCATGAAAAGAGGAAAATTATTACACAGAGTGCTAATTACTCTTGGGTTGGTCATGAAATTTTTCGCACAGGTCCTGATTTGATTATTCGTAGATGTGTCTGAGAGGATGAGGTACCTAAAATACTATGAAGTTCTCATGATGGACCATGTGGTGGCTATTTTTTTGAAAAACGTACAACATATAAGGTGTTACATTCGGGTTACTATTGGCCTAGCATTTTCAAAGATGTTGCCAAGTATGTGAGAAGATGTGATAGTTTCCAAAGGATAGGAATACCTACGTCAGCTGATGAAATGCCTTTGTGTTCCCAAATTATGATAGAACTCTTCAAAAATGGGCCCTCGACTTTGTAGGACCAATTTCACCCATGTCCCATAGGAAGAACTATATTTTGGTTTGTACAGACTATGTCACCAAATGGGTAGAGGCAAAAGCCCTATTTAGGGCTACAAAGAATTTTGTTGTCGAATTCATCTATGAAGACATCTTTACCCACTTCGGTGTCCCTCATGAAATTTTTACCGACCAAGGCACTCAATTCACTTCCAAGTTGATGAAAGAGCTAACAGAGAAATATGGGATTAAACATTGTAAATCTTCTCCATACCACCCACAAGCCAATGGTCAAGTAGAATATACAAACAAAGTTCTGGAAGCCATCTTGACCAAGAATGTTCAATTACATCACCGAGATTGGGCTAATAGGCTCCCAGAGGTTTTGTGGGCATACTGGACCACCTGGAGAAATACCACTGGGCATACCCCTTATGAGCTAGTGTATGAGAAACAAGTACTTTTACCAATAGAATTCCAAGTAAGGACCTTCTATATCGCCGCAGAATTAGGATTGAACTTGGATGAGGCTCAGAAGCAACGAGCCCTACAATTGAATGAGTTGGATGAAATCAGGCAAGATGCCATCCAATGAACAATATTAGTCCAAAACCAGAGGAGCAAGTGGCATGCCAAGTTTATTAATAAGATGCACTTCCAACCTAGTGATTGGGCTCTATTGTTTGATTCCCGATTCAAAACCTTCAAAGGAAAACTCACCACTTGGTGGTTGGGCCCTTATGAGGTAGACACTGTATATGACAATGGAGATGTAAAAATTAAAACAATTGACGATGGACAAGTCTCCTTTGTGGTAAATGGACACCGACTTAAATTTTATCATAAGCCCATTTCTAGAGAGGATTTTCTACAGGTCATGTCAGCTGACAAGGCATCAGCCTTAGTAGATGGGGAAGTTCCCCCTTGTTCTTGAAAAGTTTTATGAATTTCCTGTTGTACATATGTAAATAGTTTTTGAATTTTGTTAAATAAGGCAATTCTAGAGGTTTCTGTAAGTATTTCTTTCACCGAGAGTGCACAGTTTCAAGGATATTTCTTCAAACATTATTACACTTGAATTTTGTGTTTGCTAAAACATCAAATGAATAGTGACTTACTGTAATTAGCCACATTTTTGCAAAAAAATTCATTTTTAAGGAATTCTAACGCAGTTGCTCTTGAAACTCTTCACCACTGTATAAGGAAGTGATACCATAACTATCAAGCCTAGAGGTCTTTCGTACAATTTTTCCAAGAAAATCGAGTAAGTGAGTTAAGTGTCTTTATCAAAGAGTAACAAGGAGGTCTAATTAGCGGTTAGTCATGGAAACATCACAATAACTACAAAGTAAGAAAGTAAGTTGAGCCTAGAGATACCTTTCTGTTCTTTCTCAATGGTACCATCCACTACACAATAAACAACTTGATTATATCATATCTTTAGATAGGCCACGTCCTCTTAAGTACCCCTTACACCAGGACAATCAATAAGTAATATAATGGAAAGTAATCCTCTAACATAAATACCATCCCAATTAAAAAAAAAAAGTAAGAAAAAGTTGTTTTCAGAGTTGTTCCCCCATCTTCTTGCATAAATCAATATTATATTAAAATATTAAAAGATGGAGGGCCAGTCTCTGAGGGTTTAAGAGGCTAACCCACTGGGATACTAAACATGTCTGCTGGCAGCGGTTACCGGCCTGTGGTATGACTAGGTAAACCCACCAGAGTACTGAACAGGCTTGTTGGCAGCGGGGCATTCTACCTAGCGAGGATGGTACTGAAAAAAATAAATAGTAAATTTAAACTTGTCCTGATGTACAACATTACTTGCAAATAAAGCTGACATGAAGTATGTGTGGTTAAGCTAAGGTTAATGAACTCCATAAACTTTCCATTGGGAAATAACTCTAAGACTATCTTGAAACTCTCTTGATGTTATAACCCTAATTTGCACCATACATGCTTACCTGGCATTAGGCCATCTCAGATCCCTTCTTTGCCAGAACACTACTGAACAACTCTTTAAAAAACCCTCTTTTATAAAGGCCCACACATCCTACTCCATTACTGCACACGTGTACACGCTAATTGACCTAAAACAGCCTGTATGTACCTACAAAAGCACGAAAAAAGGAAAGTTGTTGACGGAACACACAGCTTTGGGTGAGTTAACTGAAACTCCCGACCATGCATGGCCGAGGGTTCGTCCAAATACCTAGCTTCTTCTAGCCTATAAAATAAGGGTTAGGGGTCCCATTTGGAGGAGGAGAATAATAGTAGAGAAACTCTGCCCAATTTCACATTCCCATTTTCCCAACCCTTTAGCCATCCTTGTGCAAAGAGAGATACAGAGCAAAGAAGTTGGAGGACATTTGAAGGGGATCCCAGGATCAGGTTCGCAGAGTAGTGGCTGGTCTCGACATTGTAAGTTGATTCATTAAAGTTAATAATAAAGAAATGCTTTTCCCGTCCCACTATATGAGTTCTTCATAGTTTAGTGAATATATGTTTGAATCTCTAACCCATTAATCTGTAGAACAAATGCATGTAGAATTTGTTGCTTATTTTGTACGCAGGTCAGTCTTGGGAGGATAGCTGCTAACAAGCGATCAAGTGTGAAGAAAGATCAACATCAAACGTCCGGAACAAGGTATGTTCGTTTAACCATGTATTTTCTTAAAAGAAATGGGGATTAGGTCTGGGACGACGGTAGAAAGTAGGATTCTTTTGGTCTTATTTGCATGCATAATATAACCCTAAATTCTAGTCCGTAGGGGGGTTTCCCACCACAAAAGAATTGGCGACCGTACTGGGGACATCTCTAGGGTTCCTGGGAATATTTTTGGGTATTTTTAAAAGACTGGTTTTCTTTCCTATTTTTTGAAGTTTCTGCAAAGTCTAAGCTAACAGAGATTTTGGTCTTCCATACCAGCTATCTTTGATTCCTTGCTTGACTGTATTTTTTTCAAGACCCACAGAGGTACACGTGGCCTGCATAAGGTCTGCACATGTGTACCCGTGCCCTACTTTCTTACAGCCCATGTGTAAACGCTAGCTGAAGAAGTAACAATAACGTGTATGACTCTAGAAAATTTTAGAGGCGGTCATCCTTTTCCCTATCATAATTAGTCATTCTCAGGGGTTTTCTAAAACTCTTTCTAGTCTTGGTTGTTTGCAGTCTATAGCTTAGGGTTGACCTCGAATTGGTTTGTTCTACAAATTTTTCATTACATTGTTTTCTTTTTTCTGTTAAAGAAAGTGTCTAAGCCTTCAAGAGATCCTGGTTCTTAGTATCAGTGGTATCTTATTGGTTTGGATTGTCTGTTTTTAATTTGTTTCAAAGTTTTATAGATACACATGACCTATATAAGTCTAGCATGTGTGTACACACTCTCTGGCTCTACACAACTCACGTGCACACACTTGTTGTTGAATTGTCAGCAGTGTGCTTGTGAAGGATAGTTTTTGTTGAGGGTGAGACAGTCATCCTGTCCCTTGACAAGAGTTATAACTCTTAGGTTTTTGAATCTCTGTCCTAGCAGTCAGTAGCTTAGATTTGATCTCAGCCATAGCTTTCTTTTTTCATTTTAAAGTTTTCATCAAAATTTTCTTTAGGGTTTTTAGACAAGTGTGAGAGTCCTTTTTTAAGTTGCTAGTGTGTGATTTCTTGAAGTGATTCTTTGTGATATGCAATTAGGCCATTTTTTTTTTTTGGTTTTTGACTTGTTGATATTTTTCCTTTTTTCTTTGTGAGCATTCGAATAAAAAAAAAAAATCTTTCATTTCTTTGTTTGGTTGAAAAGTGTTGTTTTGCATTAGTAACCAGGGAAAAGTCTTTGCTTTCATAAGTTCTTGCCAGTTTACTTAGATCGTAAGTAGCTCATAGTTGAGTAAAATCCTGCTTTGAGTTTGTTGTTCAAAAGATCTTAGAATATATATATATATATATATATATATATATATATATATATA
>JZKD02S1677991.1:157320-186031 GCA_000966675.3 Picea glauca
ATATATATATATATATATATATATTTTAAATTTGAAAAGTTGTTGAAAATTTGCGTTAAGTGAAGGTTTTTTGTTTCCATCTTTCTATTTATTTTAGTTTTGTCTTTCAAACATCATCAGTTTCACTTTCATATCCTTTGACGTAAGACAAGACATAAAATTAACTCTAAATATAAAATTCATTAGACTTTTATGTTTGTAGGGTTAACCAACTAGTTTAGGATTAGGGCCTTGGATTAGGTTGGAGAGAAAACTCTTCAAGGCCAGTAAAATCAAACATTGGAGTCTGAGTTAGGGAGTGTCAAAGTCTAGTATCGTGAAAGTTATTTGGGACCCCCCTCTAACACAGGGGATAAACACGAGGTCACGTGTGGAAAGGTAGCGGAGATAACCCCTCCAAAGCTGGACCAATCGTAGTGGAGAACACATATAGAGGGCTTGTTTTGGGATTCCGTCGATTGCATTTTCCACAGGGCTTCGTGGGTCTCGAATCCATTCGAGGTCCTCAGTTGTCTTCTAGACCATTTTATTTTGATACCCTTGACAGGTTTCGGGCTTGATACCCTGCTCATGGTGGTCTACCTGACTTTCGACGGTACCCACCTGGTGACTGTTCGCGCATTGGCAACCTAGTTGCTTATCTTTTTAGGGACATACACAGGTGAATGTGGGGGTATACCGTGGTACCTAGGATAGACATCGGGCCATGATTTGTAGATTATACTTGGAGGGTGCTTCCGTGTTTGAGTTTCACTTGCACTGGTAAGTTTCTCTAGTGTTGGTTGTTGTAACTATTCTTCCAATTAGTTTAGTGTTTGCTTGTCTTATCTTGTAGGGACTTTTTAGTGCGTGTTGTTTTTGAACGGTTAGACTGCCCTAGCATGTCTTTGATCTTCTCACATAGTGGAGGATCACAAGCTCCACTGGTCACGAAGGATTCAAGGCCTATCACTGGTTACACTGGAGCCACCCCTGCCACCACTAAGGCGAAAGCTAGACCAACAAGGGTCTTTTGAAGCAACCAGGTCACACAAAATTGTGCCCGACCAACATCCGGAGGAATCAACTATTTTAGACTTTGGAGCGCAAGCTCTTGGTCCACTTGAAACCTCCACCACTGATCTTTCGACACCCACCATCATACCGGTTCATCCTTACGAGTGCCAGACAGTGTCGCACGTAGCAATGGAAACAAATGTTGTTACTCCTTCTGGGAATTCTTCAATTCCCACTACGGTCATCACCACAGGAGAGTTTCCACCTCCTAACCCACCGTCACCAGTCCGAGCCACCATGGTCTCGAACACCTCTACATCACACAGTGGTCTAATCCTGTCTCTGGCGGAATCCACAACCCCTTTCCAACCAAGTGTGACAGGCCCTCCGTTCTCATACGGGATGCCTAGTTCAGGTACAATTACTGTACTTTCCTACTCCACTTCATAGAATTTAGGTCTGGGGACAGGGAGCTCTAACGCTCCTCTGTAAGGACAGATGGGGGGCACTCCTGCCCCTTTTAATGCTTTCCCTTATGGGGGGGATCATATACCTCCTTTGTCCCCTTCGCTCAGTGGCATGCATCAACAATCCGTCGGGCCACTTGCACACCATAGTTTACTTGGAGCGGGGATTCAAGGACTACCTTCGCATAATATGCCGGTAGGTTCGACACCATTTTCTTTGTTCGGTGCGTTTGGTAACAATGCCTTCTTGTCAGCTACTTTCCCAACTGGGGGCAACCCCGGTTTCAGACAATCTATTCCTATGCAGGGTACTATTCATGCATAGGGGGCACACCCAGGAACTTCTTCCGCATCAGGGCCTTGGAATTCTTGGCAGGGATCCGTTCCCTCGTCAAGAATGTCGATCTGGGGTAATTCTTTTCAAAATCAATGGAACCCCAGACAAGGTACTATGCCTATCCCCACGGGACCGACATGGGGCAACCCTTCCCAAAGTCCTTCAAATGTAATGCATACCCAACCATCTATGTCCTATTTTGGAAATCGGCCAATGATGTCTCCTCACATGAAAAATCCATATGCTAGCCATGGCCAGGGTTTTTACCAGAACCCAGGCCAACATCCGAACTTTTCCTGGAAACTTGGTGCCAGTCAAACTCTAGGCCCCTTTTTCCCAGGTTATCACCAACAACGCAAACTACCTTTCCTGGAAACCTTGCATTTTCCAGATTTGACAAGGTTGTTGAATGACCCTATCTGTCATGATTCGCGTTGGCCTCCTATGCTGACGAAGTTCCCTTCGGACATACCAAAATTCGAAGCCAATCCTAACAAAGATCCAGGCGATCATGTGACTACCTTCCACCTTTGGTGCTCATCTAACTCGTTGAAAGATGACTCCGTACAATTGTGATTGTTTCAATGTACTCTCATTGGGAGTGCCATGAAACGGTACATTGAGCTCGACCGCTCAAGATACTCTTCCTTCGATGAATTGGAAATGGGCTTCCTAAACCATTTCCAATTACCTGTGAGATATGACGTTGGCACAAAATTGATGGCCAATTTCTCACAGACAAAAGCGAACCATATCTCAGATCACATCCGAGAATGGAGATGCCGGAAGAGTTTAATTAAGGTACCAGTCCCACCAGTATTCCTGCTTGAGTGGTTCCTTAAGTCTTTGGTCCCACAGTTGTCCAAAGACGTCATGACGTCGGGAGTTTTTTCCAAAGAATATGCCATCATGAGAGCTCAACAACTTGAGCTAATCTATTCTCAGTCTGGTTTATTATACGAGATCTTGCCTGATGCGCCACGCTCAATACTTGATAAAAACCAGACAGAGAGTTGGACCACATGTCGATGGTATTGTTGGTTCAGCACAAACAAAGCCCTCTGAGCAATTGATGAAGCAGTTGTAGCAGTTTTATATACAACACACAGCGGCCAGCCAAACTACTGATTTGGCTGCTCCCCCTACCAAAACGTCAGATGCCCACACAGTGCAATCGGCTAATCCAAAGGCCACCCATCAGCCTGAAGGAAAGAAAAAACAATGAAAGAAGGGTAAGGGGGATACGAAAACCACTGATAATGCTGGAGGGGGAAATACTGAGAAATGAAAGGTCAGGTATCCATGCAACTTGTGTGCGGAAGACCACCCAACCCATCTATGTCCCCAGCTTGCAGAGGCCCAAAAGTTTGTGACACAACAACAACCTGCCGTGTTAACCAATCCTTTTCAACATGGGAAAAATCTAACACAAGCCTCTACAAGCACGAAATGGGGCAGCCAAGGACCCTCTCTATATTCGAACAACCCCTCATCCATGAATGTATATATGGTGAAGGGTGATGCTTTTATATCGACTAGAGCACATGACTATAGTAAACCAAGCACTTCTAAGAAGGGAAAATAAGCTGAAATCCCATCTCTTCCTCTATAGATTGAAAAGACTTTGGGAGAAACAATGACACGCATCTCAAAAGGTGCGTTTAAAAAAGATTCTCATAACCCAAATGCAAGGGCCGCCCAAAAATATTCTGTGGTAGAAGATTTATCACAAACCCCTTGTGCGATGTCCACTTTGGAGGTCCTCCAAAGCTGCCCTTCCCAGAGGAAAGCTTTGTTAACTGCTTTAGGATCTACTGAGACTTGTAATCTGGGTACAATCATGCTAGATACAACCGACTTAAAACCTCATCTACCATACCACGTAGCGTTTCAGATAGTAGTGGCTCATCCCACGAAAACTTTTACTTGCAATATTTTCCGCACGGTGGTTGATGAGGGCGCCTCGACATGCGTTATGTCATTGGCATGTTGGAAGGCCATTGGCCAGCCCATTTTGTCTCCATCACCCACTCTTCTCACTGCTTTCTATGGTCGTTCATTTCGACCACATGGTATCATTCCCTCTTTTCCCATGCAGTTAGGAGGGAAGATCATGTGTTTCAAGGTAGAGGTAGTCGATGCATCCCTCGACTATAACCTCTTGTTAGGGAGGAGTTGGAATTATGCCATGCAAGCTGTGGTTGCTACAGTTTTCTAGGTCCTGTTGTTCCCACATGAGGGCCAGATTGTGACCATCGATCAATTGTCTTTCTCCAGACCTGACCCTTCATTAGGGGCATCCACGGCCCCGATGATTGATAATCCTCAACCAGGGGTGGTCAACATAGGGGTTGGTTTGTGCCCATGTTTGATGGGTACCTTCGATTACCCACCCCCTCAAGGAGATATCAAGTTTATATCCAATCACCATAATATTGATATTTTTCAAGTTTCTTCATTCCGCACGACTTACTTTGACGATCCGTGGATACTTTCTTCCCCATCGGCCACGATGGATGGGACAGGGCACCTGGGCATGTCCATGCCCTTGTCCGCAGCTGAAGTAGCGTACTCTTTAGTCCAACAAACTTCAGCCAATACAGATACAACTCCTGCACAAGAGTTCGATCCACTTCTAGAGCCTATTTGGGCTCAGGTTTCTCTCGCTGACACCGATTCATTAGACTTAGTCTTTCCTTCTGATGAAGCTGTAATTTAAGCAATGACTAGTCTGGACAAACCCTGGGAAGATCTTCATCACAGATCATACTTCCTCCCAGAGTTAAGAATAATTGAAGCCGAATAATTCACCTTGACTATGATGGGAGATAGGTCTTGTCCTATTAATCCCTTAGCTACACATGAGGTTTATGCTGAAGGTAATATGGAAACTATCGCTGAAACCTTACCGATCAATATCTCCTGAAACCCTGGCGTCATGGAGAATTTTTTCGTTGGAGATGACTACTCCCCCGGAGAGATTCAAATCTACACAGATCTTTTTAAAGAGTTCCACGATGTTTTTTCCTTGTCTTACGAGGAAATGCCAGGCATCTATCTAAAAATAGTTGAACATGAAATCACAACTTATCTAGATGCGAAGCCTATCCGGCAGAAGCTTCGTCCAGTTAACCCCAAAAAAGAAGTAGCCATTAAGGTTGAGGTTGAGAAACTGCTAAAAGCCGGTTTTATCTATCCTATCCATTTGACCCAATGGGTGTCAAACCCCATGCCGGTCAATAAAAAACAAGGCACAATTCATGTATGTACAAACTTCCATGATTTGAACAAGGCCTATCCCAAAGATAATTTTCCCACACCATTCATCGATCAAATAATTGATGAATGTGTGGGTTGCAAGGCCTTCTCTTTCATGGATGGTTTTTCAAGATATAGCCAAATACAAATCAAACCTAAAGACCAACACAAAACAACATTCATTTGTACTTGGGGTACATTCGCATATCGTAAGATGCCTTTTGGTCTAAAAAATGATGGATCCACCTTTCAGCGGGCCATGTATATTTCTTTCCATGACCTAAGCATATAGTCGAGGCCTATTTAGATGATTTAGCATCTTGATATCACAAGAGAACGGATCATCCCACACACCTTTGACTTCCAGATTCGCTTGAATCCAAACAAGTGTAGCTTTTGCGTAACATCAGGACGTTTGTTAGGTTTCATAGTGTCAACAACAGGGATCATGGTTAATCCTCTCAATGTTGAGGCAATAATTCAATTTCCCCCCCCATGCACAATCCTTCAACTTCAGAGTCTACAGGGCAAGGCGATTTTTTTAAGATGCTTCATCACTAACTATGCCGAGATCACCAAGGGATTTATGCACTTGCTTAAGAAAGACATTCCTTTTTATTGGGACGATGCTGCTCAACACTCTTTCGCCGCATTGAAACATGCACTCACAACTACCCCTCTGCTCCGACCACCTAACTATAACAAGGATTTCTTATTATATTTGGCTACAACAGAGTCAACCATTGGCATGGTCTTAGTTCAGGAAGACGACTTGTTCTTAGAATATGTTATCTATTACATGAGCCGAGCCTAGTAGGACTGGAACTCAATTATTCTCATATTGAAAAACTTGCGTTGGCAGCAGTCCATGTTGTTCAACGATTCCGTCATTATGTTCTATTTCAAAAGACCACCATCATTGCTGTCATAAATCCATTTCAATACATGTTGACACGACGGGTAATAGGCGGAAAGATCAGTAGATGGATAGTCGTCCTCCAGGAGTTCGACTTAGATTTTGTTTCAGCGAAATCCAAAAAGTCATTGGTTTTCGCATAACTTATTTCGGAACTTCGAGTTGAGTCAAGTGATCTTGCACCAAAAGAGTCGCCTATTAGAGGAGATATGTTTTTGATCACCTCTTCGGATCCATGGTATGGAGATATACTTATCTATATCCATACTTTGAAGTGCCCCACCTTTGATTCTCTTGATTAGCGTTGATGCATATGCCATCAGGCTAAGAATTATCTCATACTCGATGATACATTGTATCGAAGAAGTGTAGACTGCATCCTGCGTCGATGTCTCACTGACGAAGAAGAAATTATCATGCTTAGCGATTTCCATACCAGAGCTTGTGGCGGTCATTTGTCTAGGTTGGCAACATGCCAAAATATTTTATGAGCAGGTTACTTCTGGTCGACACTTATCAAAGATTGTATCAAATCGGTCAATAAGTGCCACCTGTGCCTAATCTTCTCTCGAAAGGTGAGGGCACATCTCGCTCCCATGTTTCCTGTCATCACAATTGGTCCCTTCACCAAGTGGGGGATTGATTACACTACATGCAACCCTCCTTCAGCAAGGGGGCATCACTATATCATCGTAGTTGTAGACTACTTCACAAAGTGGGTTGAAGCTATGCCAACGTTTAAAGATGATGGAGAGACTGCAGCTCTCTTTTTATTCAATCAGATAATAGCAAGGTTCGACATCCCGAGGGAGATTGTCACTAACCATGGCAGTCACTTTCAGAACCAGATGATGACCGATTTAACATCAAATCTTGGGTTACAGAAAGAACATTCATCACCCTACTACCCCCAAGAAAATGGTCAGGTGGAAGCCGTAAACAAATCTCTTAAGACCATCCTACAACGAACAATCAACTAAGCCAATTCAAATTGGCATTTGATGTTATACTCGGCATTATGGGCCTATCAAACGTTTGTTAAGACTGCAACTGGTTTCTCACCTTTTCAACTCATATACAGGCTGGAAGCAGTCTTGCCTATCGAATGTCAGATCCTGTCCCTAAAGTTGGCAGTACAATTATTGCCAGATACTTCTCCACTTGAAGAATGGTTAATATACCTTGAGCATCTCAATGAGCAGCGTCGTGATGTGGCCCTGGACAACGAGGCTCACAAACATAAAATCAAGTGTTAGTATGATAGGTCTGTTCGTCCTCAGATTTTCTCTGAAGGCGACCTTGTCCTGGTCTATGACCAAGATAAGGACCCCTTCGGGGCAGGAAAATTCAAACCCATGTGGTTCGGATCTTTCATCATAAAAGAGGTTTTTAAAAAGGGCACTTATCATCTGGTTGACTTTGAAGGGAATGCTTTGGCGGAGCCTAGAAATGGGCTCTACCTCAAGAAGTATTACTCATAGGCTGGTCACTATGGGTAAAGTTTTGTAACATATGTATAGTATTTGTACTATTACTTTCTAGTTTCTTGTAGTGTTATGGACATGTCATTGATGTTATCTTTCGTCACTGTGGAAGATGTCAAGTGATTCTAAGGTGTTCATTGGGTATGCAGATGGTGCTAGCCGACACACTCAGAGGCTTGCCTCCACAGCTTGGGTAATCTTTACACCTCAAGGCTAGTTATTATCTTCCAGAGGTATTTGCTTAGGTGACACCACAAACAATGTTGCCGAGTATAGTGCAGTCATTGAGTTGCTTCGTGACGCTTTTTCATTTGGTATCTCTCATCTCTAGGTCTATCTCGATGCTCAGCTGGTTGTGTCTTAGTTAAACAGAGTATATCGGGTTCATGATCCGACTTTACACCAACAATTCCTTAGGGTATGTCTCTTAGAACAAAACTTGGATTATATTACATATTTTCATGTTCCTAGGAGATTAAACCAAGTTACAGATACTCTAGCTAATCAAATTTTAGATTGGCATCTTTCACAGATATGAAAGAACATTCACACAAACATGTAAATACATTTTTTACACACATGATCCATAAGACACAAAAGACATAAAAATCCATATATAATATCATAAAGTAACCAAAGTACATAGATGGACGCAAGCGCCTCAAAAATATGACCGATAACGAGTCACGGGGCTTATGCCCTCAAAAAATATATACAAGTAGTGCTCATGGCACGTGAAATGTCAAACTAAGGTTAGGGCCTGTGGGCCTTGTTATACTAATCCATAGCGTTGGCTAAATGACGAAACAACCGGACCCATGTCCATGGTGCCCCCACTACATGAGGCTGCATAGATGGTGGTAGGTCCTCAATCTCTGCCATAGGGACCGTGCAAGTGAGCGCAGTAAAGTTCCGCTCGACTCACCTCAATACCCTCTCAGCCTCCTCGGCTGGAATATCCCATGCTACTGCTGGTCCCCCTGTGGTGGCAGGTGCGACCCCTGGTTGAGGACGCCGCCTGTTCCTCGCATAGTCATCGGGTCACACTGGTCCCACATTTGCACACAACAAATACATATCCGTCAAATACTCTGGTATAGAAAAAATAAAAATAAAAATAAAAATGATATATATAACAAAAAAAAACATAAAAATTACATATGTTTAAATAAACAAAAAATGATGGAGACTTACCCATATCTCCTCGCTCCTCACTAGGAGGTACTGGTATCTTAGGATCCCTCAAAAAATCAATCCCTGCATACGGGTAATCCTCGATAACTGGGATCTGTCGCGATAGCTAGGTGAAGAAATCATCATCGAAGGACTCATTAGTCCTTCCACCACCCTATCGTGGCAACAATACTACCCATCTACACACATCAGGAAGAGAGGCCTGATGTCCTCGTACCACTACTCAAGGACTAAAGCTTGGAACTCTCTCGAAGAAGAAAAAGCACAGAATGGTCCTGAACCCAAAGTTCCTCTGTGTCCATAGACGACAATCTGTCAACTTCCTTTTCATACACTCAAGCAATGTGGTACTCCAATCAAAAATTTGTGCATTTAAGCACTAGAATGCACAGTTCATCTGTGCACGAGATGCCTGATGTAGAGCCGCAGATCCAGTGATTCTCCCAATAAGAAACACTATCACCTATAGTGATAAGTCAATAATCTTGCTTATGGGCACCTGTGAGCTCAAGCAGTCTGTATCAGCCTCACAGTAAATACCTATCAATTCCGCTATGTTATGAGGCCCTGAAGGAAAAGTCTGGAAGTTGACTGGTTCCCCTCTCCAGGAGAGGCCAGTCAAAAAATAAATTTCCTTGGTCGTGGGCACCAGTGACTGCCCCTCTAACATGAATGCCTCAGCATCCGGATGCTAGTACTCAAACAAGGCATTCAATAGCCTAGGTTGTGCCTGCATAAAAGGACATAAAAAGAACTTGAGTAACCCACATTGAATCAAAGTAGCCACAACATTGGGGTCTTCCCCGACCAACTCACTAACCTCTTCATGCTCTCTTTCTCTCCAGTGGAAATACATCCTGCAGAATACCAAGGTTCAGGAGGGTTAACCCTTGTTTTTTGAGCTTTTTTCATTCAAAAAGGGGGTCCACGCATGTTGTAATAGTGACAGTCATGTGTACATGCGTGCAGAGTTTAATCTGCCCGAATGTACACATGGCCTTTCTTGAGATAGCCCGCGTGGACCTAGGGCCGACCTTTTAAAGGTCGATGCCCCCCCAAAAATGAAACCTAAAGCAAAAGGAAAGACTTAAAATGCAATATAGGAGAGTTTGTACTTACTTGGTCTAGACAGAAGTTTGTTTCGTCTACTGTAGCTCCTGGAATCACCACTTTTATCAAAGGGTTTTTTTTGGCTCCAGAGTCAATTTCCAAATCAACAATGGTGATAATGAGCTGCCAACTTCTATTTATAGACTTTTGGCCTCTTTTTGTCACTTTTTGGGCCTCCCTTATCATTTTCTTTAAACCAAAAACCATTTAGAGTGATTCAGGAGTTGCATGGGAGCGATATGATCGGGTATCAGGACAGTTTTTTGGAGTTTTGGGTAATTTTCGACGGTCTGTGAATTTGTTTTTTCGAGAATCAACTTGAGCATGTAGGTTAGGTGTCTACCCTGACTTTTGTATCTCGTTGTCCTTTTCCTTTGCCATAGGATCGATCCCATCAGGTTGCGACACAAAACCATCATAGCTTCTTTAGAAGTGTTGCAACTTGGTGGTAGATCTTACCGGAACATGGATGCCCTAGTTAGATCCTGGTTGCATTATGGCATCCATGCTGTCTCTAATCACTGTAGGCTCAGGAGTCCTTGTTGTTTTTCCTGATTACGATTTTGAGCCTCATTTGCGTGATTCTTTTTCACTCTTGACCTCACCTTCGGGACTCCCAAAATATATAACGAGTCTTCTTTTAAGCCCTTTTCAGACCCTCTAAACATGAAAATATTGCCGAGCAATCTTGTGGCATTTTACGCTTGTTAAACTGAAATTTTAAGTCACGTTTGTCTGGCGGTAGTTTACCCCTTTTTCGGTCTGGACGGTCAACTATATGAACAAACGTATACTCTATGGAGCTTCAGTTCTCTAGAAGAGTAGTCTCAGGTATCATTTAAACCCTTTTTTCGAGCCTGAGGGACTAAATTTACGAAAAAGGAACCCCCATGGAGTCCATCGTTAAGCTCTTTTCAGACTCCCTAAAATTGAAAAGATTGTCAAGTGACCTTATTCTCTCACACTTGTTAAACTGGTCCAGAAGAACATTCCTGATGGAGTCCATAGTTAATCTTTTTTCAGACTCCTTAAAAATGAAAAAATGGCCGAGTGATCTTGTCCTTATCACACTCGTTAAAATGGTTTTGAATAGACGTCTTGTCAGTGCTATTTTACCCCTTTTTCGAACCGACTAGACTACCTTAGAAAAAGGTACCCCAATGGAGTCCCCTTTTACATTTTTTCAGACTCTCTAAATATGAAAAACTGTCAAGCTTACCTTCTCTGAGCTCATTAAACTTACATCGAAGGACGTTACCATTGTGTGTTTTATTAATTTCATTTTCATAACCGCATCTTTGGCCTAATGCCGGCTCCATGTTGCTCTCAAAATGAACCATTTGAAGCATGACTTATACGCAAGCCCTGTAGAATTTTGCCTCTGCATCTTGACACCTTTGGCCTTTGGAGGATTTTTCCCGAGAGTATTTTTCTTGCATATGTCTCTTTTCCTTGAACATCCCTGTGTTCCGTGTGCTTGGAACTAGTATGTTTGCGACACTCGATTCTCCTTTGTAATGTAACATTCTTTTATTCTTTTTCCAAAATCATTGAAAAAGACAAAAAAGTCAAATATACCCCAAAAAGAGGAAGGGAGAAGTATTTTCTTTATTGGCAGCATAATGAGTCGCCCTTGGATAAAGCACATCTGTCTGTTTTTTCATCAAACCCTAGGATTTAATATGACCTTAGGAAGCTTTTCTTGCTACATAGAGTTGTGTCCTCCTCCGTTTGGTTATTCTTCCAAACATATGGAGAGTTTGCGTTGCCTCCTGCTTCGTAAACTTATGATCGATGCCATGTTGCCTGAGTCTCATCATTATTGTGTTGTTGTCTAAGGGAAGTTTCTACCAAGCCTGAGTCGGCCCCTTTGCAGTTTGTCTCTTTCCCTCATACTCGACCATCCTAAATGTCCAATCAAGTCTTTGTTCGAAATCAATGAAGCCTTCAGTCTGATCATCAAGATTCTCTAGTCCATGACCGATGAGCCGTCAAAGACCTCTGGGTAGTGAAGTCGTACACATATTACACTCCTACCTGAGTTTTGAAGATTTTGAAGTTGTTGCTCGAGCTTTGAAGCTCTCATCTCTAGCCATCAGGCTGTATCAGCTTCTAGAAGATGGATACTCTATATGTATATCTTTTTAATTTCGAGATGTAGCTCCGCTGTGTATTGTTTGTGGCTACACTTTATATAGTTATTTGACATGGATATACAATGTATTTGATTAGTAGCTATGATTCTATTTTATCTCGAGCATGGTTATGCCCGCCTTGGCGAGACATTTATTATTTTGCAGACGACACCTCCCAGTTCCTGGTCCCTGGGCTCACTTGTTCGGCACATCAATAAATATTGGTAATGTATTTTGGCCATCAGATGCTCTTCTGACCTCACACATTAGGGGGCATTTGTTATAACCCTAATTTTCACCATACATGCTTACCTGGCATCAGGCCATCTCAGATCCCTTCTTTGCCAGAACACTGCTAACCAACTCTTTAAAAAAAACTCTTTTATAAGGTCCCACGTGCCCTACTCCATTACTGTACACGTGTACATGCTAGCTGACCTAAAACAACCCGCGTGTACCTACAAAAGCACAAAAAAAGGAAAGTTGCCAATGGAACACATAGCTTTGGGTGAGTTAACTGAAACTCCCGACCATGCATGGCCGAGGGTTCGTCCAAATACCTAGCTTCTTCTAGCCTATAAAAGAAGGGTTAGGGGTCCCATTTGGAGGAGGAGAATAATAGTAGAGAAACTCTACCTAATTGCACATTCCCATTGTCCCAACCCTGTAGCCATCCTTGTGCAAAGAGAGATACAGAGCAAAGAAGTTGGAGGAAATTTGAAGAGGAGCCCAGGATCAGGTTCACAGAGTGGTGGTCGGTCTCGAAATTGTAAGTTGATTCATTAAAGTTAATAATAAAGAAATTCTTTTCCTGTCCCACTATATGAGTTCTTCATAGTTTAGTGAATATATGTTTGAATCTCTAACCCATTAATATGTAGAACAAATGCATGTAGAGTTTGTTGCTTGTTTTGTATGCAGGTTAATCTTGGGAGGATAGCTACTAACAAGCGATCAAGCGTGAAGAAATATCGACATCGAACATCCAGAACAAGGTATGTTCACTTAACCATGTATTTTCTTAAAAGAAATGGGGATTAGGTCTGGGACGATGGTAGAAATTAGGATTCTTTCGGTCTTATCTACATGCATAATATAACCCTAAATGCTAGTCCGTAGGGGGATTTCCCACCACAACACTTGCCTACCTCTTCTTATCTATATATAGGATCTCTTATCCTATAGGTGGGGCCATCTTCTAACCGTCTTTTCAGACCAATCTCTAAAATTTTATCTTTACACTTCACATACTATAAATCTTCGGCTATTGGGGGATACTGACTAGTTTCCTATACTTTTGATTGTGAGGTGTCACAATACTTAGGTGTGGGGGAGGGGTTCATGAGCTAACAAATGATCATTGCCTAGAGAAATAAATCTTTGCAAGAATTTTTGTATTATTTCTATGATACAAGTTATTACATTGATTGTCCTTTTATTTTTGAAGTGCTAAACTCCCGTGTGATATAAATTACTGAACATATACTTAAAAAACCACTCTTTATTGGTTTATATTTCATTACAAGCTGTACATTGTAGGTTTGACAATACATGTTTTATGCTTGCTATAACATGTTCATTGTAGGTTTGACATTACATGTCATATGAAAGAGGATTGAGTGAGCATGATGGAAAAATCAACAACAAGGGAACATTATGCCTCTGCTCATTTACCATTGTGATTGTCAACAACACTTCAAATTTGCAGGTTATCCATTATAAGAAGTGCAAATGTACTTAACATAGAGGTACCGTATGAAGTATCGTATGAGGTACCATATGAAATGTCGTATGAGGTGCCGAACATAGTACCATATGAATTGCACACCAACAACTGTCCTAGATTTCAGGTAACTAGATATCAATTATATTCAATTGAATTGGTTGCAGGCAATTCATTGAAGATAATTTATATGTTCATGATCAAATGTCCAATTCGTTTGACTTGGACATTGATCTAACTGTGCATCATTACATTGCCCCCCCAAAATGAGCCTTTGAATTCGAAAATTCCCATACATGGCATCTCATGCGCACATGTGTGTAAGCTACTCCACTATAGGCACATTCAAAATCGGGTTGGGAAACCATTATCTCCATTCAACCTTGCCATTTTCTCTGCCATGGGTTAAGAAATCGCACCCAACCTCTACCATTTCTTCCCCTGTTCAAAACGCATTCGACCCGTGCCCAATTCGTGCCATCTCTTGGCTTGTTCACACCCTTTCCTGGTGAATTTATCCTCTGCTACAATGCCTAAGAGGTACAAAACCTCTTCCTATGCATATATTTTTTCCATTCCCGAATTTTCACAGTGCAGGGAGGTGTTTTTGTGCGCAGGCTTGGGGCCATTTTTCTCTACCTTGCAGGGCCACGATGACGACCTCTCCATGCAATTTGCCACCGGTTTCGATGGGAAGACAACACACATGGGGTCTCTTTCCTTTTAAGTCTCATAAGAGTCCATTTATGCAGCTACAAATCTCCCAAGAATGGGAGATAGATGGTTCAAAAACCACCAATTGTCGCGCTCAAGTTATAATAGGGTGTTTAAGCCCAAATTTGAGAACATTTCAGGAGAAAAAGGATATTCTAGGGACTGGATAAAGGTGGAATTTATCAACCCTCTCATCGTCATCACGATGTTGATTACCTGTGAAGGTAGATACTCCACTTTCAAAGCTTGTCATTTTAGATTGTTGGCTCATTTTCTATTCAACAAACCTTTGAACTTCCCCTTTTATTTTCTAAAAATATTGGAGAAGATGTCCTCTCAAGTGAGGAAGAATATGGCTAACCCCCACAATAGTCTCTTTCACCATGGCTTGATCAAACTCCTTGTTCTATCCAAACTAGAGAAACAGGGGAAAACTTGGAATGCCTTTATCTATCAATTTGCAAACCCTCACTTGACAATTAGGACTGACAAAAAGCCACTTAGCCAAAAAAATATCTCTCCATCCAAGCCTCGCTCTCCAAGAAATCCAAAACCCCTTGCACAAACCCTCTCTTTGTCGTAACAATACAAAAATCTTGTTGATATCCCTTCTTCCTCCTTGGGTACAAAGATCAAGAGAACAGACCAAAAGAATCCTATTGTTAACCCCCCAATTCCTTCAATCTCTCTTGATCCCACACCTACAAAGCTCCAAGAAGTGATCCAAAAAGAATTTCCCATCATTCCCACAAATAGGAGGGGAGCCAATCGATTTGGTAAAGGACCCTTTCAAAAGAGTACCCTGAGCACAAAAACAAAACCTTATGAAAAACCCATTCCTGCTTCGGATCCTATCCAAGTGTCCTCTGACCTTGAGAGCCCTCATATGAGACTTAGGGAAGTTTCTACGAATGGATTAGAGCCACTAAGAAATACAAAATCAGAACCCACCTCTCCTTACCAATCCCCCATCACTCCTACTTCACCCATGCCTACTCTAGATCCTAAGATTGATATATTGTCCACATCCCTCAAAGGATCTAAGCCTTCCTCTGAGATCACCAATTCTGCCCCAACCATAGAGAAGCTACAAAAAAAAAACCATCATCTTCTCCAACAGTTGGAAGAAAGGAAGATGATAGACACACACCTTCATCATGATAATGCAGTCCTTCAAGCAAAGGTTAACTCCCTTCAAGGGTTGGTTGATGAGATGACCAAATCTAATCGCAGCCTCAGAGCATAGCTGAAGCAACATAAGAGGCACAAGGCAAAGTCTTGACAGTAAGAAGGAGAAGCTTCCAAAGATGATCCTCCTCAACAAGCCTAGTCATGAGGGGTAACTTCTTTTTGTTTGCAGTGGGACCTGCAAAATCGTAAGTGTGGGGGTAATGTTGGTCCCGAGATATGATCAATTTTATGACAATTATTAGACACTTTTTTCGAATGTATATATGTGTTTTTCATGTTTTGAAGGAGCTTTTTGAAGAATTTTATGTTAAAATTGTATGATCTACACCAGGTATGTATGATTCGTGTTTGATGTCAATATTGAGTATAATTCATCACATTTTATGATTCCAAAGATCTAATTCATGTTTTTCTAGTGTTACAGGGGAAAAATGCACCACATTTCTACTTTTGACACTCAGTCCAACACTCCTTCCAGCACTCGATCTGGCACTGCCTCCAACACCATGTCTTGCACAAAAAGGGAGGGCAACTTGGCAGTTATGGTATTGGCGACCAGTGGTGGATGAATCAAGAACGTGGGTTTTGTTCATGCTTTCCCCCTCCAACTAATGAACTCCTGACAACTCAGTTTTGGTTGTTCAACAGGGCGATTATTGGATCGCTCCGTTTCAGCAGTTAGGGCATCATTTAATATAATTTGTCGAATTTAGAAGTGGTTCAACCCTCCTGTGGTCGAAAACTTGGTCTGTAAACTTATAAATACCACTAGGATGGTAAAAAAATAGGTTAAGAATCAATAGGCGTAGTGTATTGGAGAAAAACATGACTCTCTCTTATTTTTGTCATTTTCCATTGCCAAAGTTATATAAAACTGTGTTTCTGCATTTTAATGGTGAAGTCAACTCGTTGAGTTCGTGGTGTGATTTTAGGAAGTGACCACGACTTGTTGGGGGGCCCACCAGCAGTCTGGTAACTGTTCTTTATGTTGTTTATGCATTTTATAATTTAGTTGTTCTCTTTATTTCCTGTACATGCATTATCATTTTGTTAATTAGTTTGATGTTATAGTTTAATTGCTTTGATTCTCTTTTGCAGGTTAGTATGATGGATTGTGCTAGCATGCATTGATCTTGTAGTTAGGAACGAATTCGCAAATTCCAAGACTAACCCCATGTACAATTAGATATTAGATTATGTTTGGTATTTATGATTTTAGAATCAAATTTAAAACAGAGTTTTAAATAGAATAGAACAAAGTTTTATTTTGAGTTTTCTTTAACAGGGATTTGATGGATGGATAGGATTAATTTTAGTCTTTAATTATAGATTGTTTATTTCATTTTTATGTAGATCTTGCTTAATTAGTTGTTGGTTAATACATTTGGTAGTTTACTTTTTAATGTCATGTTTTAATTTCTGTTCTTAAGCATTTTCTTATTGCAGTTTGAATTGTTAGAATAGATATAACATAGTTTCATTTTATGTAATTTCCTTCCTAGAATTAGATTGCAATTGTATTTCTTAGTTAATGATTGAGTTTAAGTATGAATTTTTCTTACATAGTGTAGAAGTATAATCATGATCTCGTTATATTGTTGATGGTTAATAAATGAATATGTAGGGTAATTGACGAGTTTCCGTAATGGCTAAATTCTCATTAAATTGTTTAATCCATACCTTTCACTTTGCTATTGAGATAAGTGTTGAGCTTATACCGCTTGAATTGTCCTTTGTTGTCCAGTGCCATCGAGATATTATCAGACACTGAATACATTCACACAACCACCAACATTATATTTGAGTTTTCATAGGTTAAAAGATAGTTTTCCTGTTTTCATAGGTTAAAGAATAGTTTTCTTTCTTTCATAGGTTAAAAGATATAGTTTCCTACTTTCATAGATAAGAAGATATAGTTTCTTGCTTTCATAGATAGTTTTATTGTTATTATATGGTAGATAGTCTTTTGCTTTAATAGATTAGAGAGTAGTTTTGCTTATCATAGATTAAAAGTTAGTTGTTAGTTCTTCTTGCTTTCAATTAAATAGATTTCCTTTTTATGAATTATAAATAGTTTTGAAGTTTTAAGAATATAGTCCACTTGCCTCTTAGGCTAGATAGTTGTTCAATGAGAATTTTTAATTTGATTACTTACAGTAGAAGTTATCTTAGAGTAGCTAGTTGTTTACTTGCTTTAATAGGTTAGTTAGTTGTTTTTCTTACTTGTTTACTTGCTTTAATAGGTTAGTTAGTTGTTTTGCTTATTTGCTTACTTGCTTTAATAGAATAGTTGTTGGTTTGTTTATTTACTTGCTTTCATAGGGTAGTTGCTCATTGAATTTAGGTTGGAAAGTTAAAGTAGTTTGATTTTGTTATTTGCTTATTGTTATGTTTGATAGTTGCTTTTGCTTATTGTTATGAACTAGTTTGCTTTACATAGGGTTTTTACTTGCTTTCTTAGAACTATCCATCGATCCTTGGTCCAAAAGTACTTAGGTTACATAGTTTAAAGCTACTTAGTAGGGTTTTCTCATTAGATAGCTTCGTTTGAATAGATTAACCTTTAGATAGCCCCTTCCTTAGACTATACTACTACCAGCCCTTCTACCTTTGGCATATATTTTGCTACAACTCTAAGTTTACTTACCCCGAGTTGACAATCTAATTGAGGGTTTTTAGTGTGTTTTTAGTGCATATAGAACACCCATCGAATGGATTGTCAAATTGTTGGAATATGACCTGCACATAAATTTCACCAAGTTGATTAAGGGACGAGGACTTGCCAAGTTTTTATTGTAATCAAACTGTAAGGTGATGGAATTGCATCAGACCTTAACCCAATCCGATGCACCCATGAAACAGTCTAGACAAGGCATCATGCAAGTATTTGAAAATTACTCCTCTTAAGCTTGGTACATAGATGTTATTTACTTTTTGCATCACATAGAAAGTCCACCAAATTTGAAAAAGATGATGGCCAGGTCTCTCAAATTAAAATCTATCAAATTATGCATTTTAAATCATAACTTATATTGGACGGATCCTGTCGGCATCCTATTAAAATGTCTTGATGAAAATGAAGGTAAACACGCCATAATAGATATGCACAGGGGAATTTGTGGGGGACACTAGCATTTGAAAGCTACAACCCTCAAGATCCTAAGGGCAGGGTACTACTGGACCACCCTTTTCTCTGGTGTATTCACCACAGTAAAGGCATGCAATGAATGTCAAAAGTTTGCAGGCAAACAAAAATTACTCTCACTGCCCCTACAAACTATCACTACCAGTGGCCTCTTTCAGCAATGGGTATTAGATTTCATAAGTGAGATAAATTCACCCTCTAGTGGGTCGCACAAGTGGATCCTCACTTCCACTCAATACTTTACCAAATGGATCGAGGTTGTGCCCACCAAGAATGTTACTGGCAAGGTGATTATAATTTTTTGGAAACTAATATATTTGCCAGGTTCGGCTGTCTTAGAAATATTACAACATACAATTCCCAGGCATTCAAGTCCAAAGAAATGATTGAATTATGTTGCAGCCATAACATTGCCTTGACACATTCCATGCCCTACTACCCTAAGGGGAATGGGTTGTTCAATTCATCAAACAAGACTCTCATCATATCATCAAGAAATTGTTGACTAAAAACAATAAATCATGGGACTCTAACCTTAAGTATGCCTTGTGGGCTGATAGGATCAACACCAAGAGATCCTTGGGAACCTCACCATTTTAGATAATCTATGGGATAAATGTTGTCTTCCCTACTCAACTCGATCTTCCGGTTCTAAAATTCCTACAGGAAAAAAATGAGGAGCCAAATGACATCTAGAGGAGAATCTTTCAGATTATAGAGGTTCATCAAAAGAGAGAAGCAATGAATCAGATAACTGAGGCGTACAAAAGCAAGATCAAATAAGCTTTTGACAAGAAAACCAAGAAGGATATCTTTCAAGAAGGAGACCTAGTCTTGAGGTAGGATGCCAGAAGGGAAGAAAAGCCTAAGCATGATAAGTTTGATAACCTCTGGTTTGGTCCTTTTAAGGTGGTCGAGGTTCTGGACAATAATACATTTGTTTTACACAATCTAGATGATACTGAGATTTTTGGAGGCCCAGTAAATGGATGCTTCCTGAAACACTATTTTGCTTAAAAGACTAAGGGAAGGTCCCTCTTGTACCATAGTTTAGTTCCTTTTTCATTTGCATTTGATTAATTATTTTGTGTGTGAATAAATACTCCATAGCCCAACAAAAGCATTGGGGTTATCATCAATTTTAAATTACAGAGATGCATGGTTGAGGGACAATGACATATATACATGGATGACATGTATAAATAGAGGTAAGTTACAACAAGTAGGAGCTAGGTTTCAAGAGGTAAGGCACCTGATCTATTGTTCTTAGCACCTCACAAGGAAGCGCTATCCCCAGTTGGAGCCAATGTTGTAACCTAGGTATGCACCCCTACCCTTTCCCTCCTTTACCCTATACATCCATCAAAGGTATGATTTTTGTTTTTTGTTTGCTAAGTTTATTCTCCATGATTTAATGATTCAGTGTAAATGGCCCCTACCAGTCTTTACTTGCTTTGCATCATTGTATTGATTTCTTGAAAGGTGATTACATGTTCTGGTTTGAGTTTGAAACATATGTCATCATGTTTACCATTGATTGAGTGTGCAACAGGTTGACCAAGTCTTTTATATGCACAAGAAAAATTCAAAAAGAAATATGCAACAATCCATAGCAATGGATTTCAGGCTTAGGTTGTAAGCAACAAACAAATTAATTTTTTTGACCGTCGAGACCGATTTTTAAAATCGTGAGAGGTTTTAACCACAAAGCAATATGAAGTTTTACTCTGGTACTTCGGTGTTCGGGCGTTCAAGATTTCTAGTTTTTCAATCCTAAAAATCCCCGAACGTTGAATTGTCGAAGTGGCTGCCACGTCACTCCAGAAGATTGTCACTCCGAGAGATTTTAATCCATAGAAAACACAGTTCCCCAAAGTGTCGAAGCCTTGAAGTGCTGGAGATTTTAGCTAATGTTTCATATGCCACCTGTCAATTGATTTCATGTGACAGGTGGCACTCATTTCAGGTACTTTGGTTACGTCATCTGTGTTATTTCAGATGACACATGTCACTCTCAATTTTATGACACATCATCGATTGTGGCTACCATGTCACTATGGGAGATTGTCACTCTGGGAGATTTTAATTAAGAGAAAACACAATTCCCTAAAGTGCCAGAGCTCCAAACGTCGAATTGTCAAAGTGGCTACCACGTCACTCTGGGAGATTTTAATCTAGAGAAAAAACAGTTCCCTGAAGTGCTGGAGTCCCTTTCTCATAATATCTTTTTCAGTTGACATGTCATATGCCACCTGTCAATTGATTTCAGATGACACATGGAACTCATTTCAGGTACTTTGGTTACATCATCTGCACTATTTCATATGAAACGCGTCACTCTCATTTTTATGACACATCATCGATTGTGAAAACATGTTGCCATGTCACTCTAGGAGATTGTCACCTGGGATATTTTAATTCAGAGAAAACAGAGTTCCCCGAAGTGTCAGAGCTCTGAAGTGTCGAAGTGCCAAAAGGCCAGAGTCCCCAAAGTCCCATAATATTAAATGATTAAAGTATCTTAATATCTAGTGAATTTTCTTAGTAATAAGCATTGGTTAATGAATTCATGAGTTCGATCATTCGAGAGATAATTATACTCTTCATTCAAAATATCCCGAATGGTGAATTCTCGAAGCGGATTATCCTCATTAATTTCCTGCATTAAAGTATTCTTTAAACAGGGCCAAATGAAGAAAATTCCATGTTATAGGTGAAGCTATAGATTTTCAAGTCTCAAATGACTTTCTAAATCTATCCAGTCTACAACATCAGATTACTCATCAGGTAGCAACTCAGATTCAAAGGAACCCGAGGTAGTTCGTGGGTATGACATGAGGACAAGGAGAAGAAAAACACTAGCAAACCACAATGAATCCATCATAGAGCAAGCCAAGAATAAAGGGCCGGTTACAATCAAGACATAAAATCTTGATGATCATCAACAGGTACAAGAACTGAAGCTTCAGATCTGGACCCTGCAACACCATAACCAATAATTAGGGAAGCTGTACTCTAGATTCCAGAAGAAGTACCATAAGACTTGCCTCTTCCTCAAGGAGATAATGTGAAGAAGTATATCGAGTTACCTCCTAGTGGCCTCCAACAACGCACATGGACACTAGTGCTTGATACAGAGTTCAATTTACTCCAACATATGCATCAGTCTATCTTATTGCTAGTAGTAGTTTTTAGTTGTTTATTTGCAAGACTCTTTTAGATTAAGGCATAATAAGTGGTCATTTATGTGTGATATGAACCACTCCTTTTTTATTAAGTCAAGCTTGAAGTATACATTACTATACTCCAACAATATTTAGTTAAGTCAATAAGTTGTTCTCTAACTTGCTAGATTATGTCAGGTGAAGTCATACAACCAATGCAACCTTTTGATCATCTCATCAAAGTATCTTCCTCTGTGCTTAATCATATAATATGACAAATACAAGTTAAGAACATAATAATCATGAGTATAAATACAGATATAATTGATCATAAAATAAAACTCATGAATATGGGTGATGTTATCTCCTAAAATAACACAGTCAAATTTGTTTATTTAGGTGATAGGAAGTCATCGAAAAATACTTTTCTAAATTTTTTAAGGTTCATTTTTGAGAGCCTTATGTTTGTAATAAAGTTTGAAAAACATTTGATTTGGTTTTTCCTTCAAAAAAATCAAATCTTAGGTTTCGGTGGCTAAGTGCTTTCCCAAAAGGGCTTCTAAGCCACCGAAAGTGCAGAAAAGGCCGTTTTTACTATGTTGAGTCATCATTTTCAAATGATGATTTTGAGTGACTGGAGAATAAATTTGAGAAATGGGAGGAGGTTTTTATTGATAACATGTCAAAGAAAAATAACCTCTCTCATTTTTCCTACAGGTGTCATATATTGGGATAATCAAATTCATATCTAAGCCCTAAGTTTCGGATCGCAGAATTTCCCTGTTTGACACATGTTTTTGAAATGAAGATCCCGTGAAAATGAAAACCGAATCTAAAAGAAATAAGGGAGGTTTTTTCTCAAAAAAAACCGATATACATAAACCTCTTTCATTTTGTACACAACAGTTTTTGTTTGAGATATATGGGTCAATCTTTGAGCAATATATTTCTAGAAATTTCTGTCTTTTCCAGCCACCTCACAAATTCGAATTTGAGATAGGAGAAGAGGTTTTCAGATCCATCGTTTGAGTATCTGAAACTGATTGTAAAGGCTATAAAGCCTATAAATTTCATAGAATCAAGGGTTTCGACTATGGGGACTTGACCATTACTATTGTATTCTTTAGATTTATGAATATATATTAGACATAAGCTTCTTTTGCCATCTCTGTTCATACTTTCATATTCTCTCTTATCTTACTTGTATCTTAATATTATGTTCATTTTTTATTGTTTATATGATGTATGATAACTGTCAAATTGTCATTACATCCATAAACATATAATCTGCAAGTACTTCACTTATTTTATTTGGCCGTTCATATGTACTTTGTGTATATGTTTATGCTAGTATTATAGGTATTCTCCATACTTTCACTATTTATTAAACCTTCTGAACACCTTTGGTTGAAATCATTATCTTTATGAAAGTATTCATATATGTCTAGAGTGTGTGAGATTTGATTGAGTCATCCATCTCGATCCATTTGATTAAAACATTGATAAATTAGTAAGTTACTAGGCATCTCTGAGATACAACCTAGGAAAGTTTCCTAGAGTGATAAAAAATTGGCGTTGTTGTCGAGAAGAGGAGATTGAAGCTCAACTTCCTTGGGAGATGAAAAGATCTAGCTTTGATGATAGACAAAGTTTGGACATATTTTCGATTGTAATCATCTATCTAGCGACTCCATGAAGGACGAATTTAGTGGCGACTCCATGTTCAAAAATCTGTTGGCGACTCCACTGGTATGAAATGAACAAGATCTTAGTGAAACTATATGCCTTCTGTGATTTTTCCAAAATTGTTGGTTTCCCTAATCCAATACCTAGTAGAGATGAATGGGAAGGTATTTTTCCTACATTTAAAGGAGCAGATTGGGAGGTTCCGGCTGAACATCTACTAGATTTCCATGAGTTTGTTCATGAACATCAAATTGTGCATGGAGATGTCAAGATCAAGATTTTCATATATTATTTGAAGGGAGCAACCCTTGATTGGTGTAGATCTCTTCCAGCTTCAATAATTCACTCATTGACAAGTTTTCATTATGCTTTCCATTTGTTTTGTAAAGATGAATTTCCAGCTAAAAGTCTCTTTGAAGATTGTTGTGATGAATTTGAAAAGCATGTTCAACAGGAAGTGGTCTTTTCTTCTGTTTGTTAAGATGAAAATTATGTTGTTAAGGAATATATTCATGATACAAATGATTATAATGGGAATTACATAGTTGTAGATGCATCAGACCTTATCTTTGTTGCACCTTCTTCCTTTGATTTGCATGAAGAAACAGTTAGAGAAGAAGATTTTTCTGAACTTTTTCAAGAGGTTGCCTATGATATGTTTTCACCTGTGATTGGAGAGAAGGATCTGAAGATTTCTTGTCTTTCTTTGCAAGATACATAAGTTTTTTGTTCACCTATTTTTAATAAGTATGCAGATGGAGAAGAGCATATTTCTACATCAAATAATGTTGACTTGAGCATCAGTCAACCAATATATGACATTTATGAATCTGATTTCGATGAGCCTTTTTCTTTTCCCATAGAGGAACAACATCATGTTGTAATTAGCCATTCCATATTGGCAGAAGACATTGAATATGATGAGTTTAATATGGCTGAAGATTTCAGGTCTTCTCTTCTGTTTATAATGCCTCATGAACAAAAAAATGAAATCACCTACGAATAAGATATTGAAAAAGAAGGGATTAGTATTCCAATCAGCTCATAGCTATTTTTAGATTTGCAGGAACCAGTTCATGGCAGCTATATATTAGAGGTTGAAGAAATTCTTGAACAACAAGCAGAGGCAATTGTGTTTGGTTATCGATCTATTTCTTCTTTCTATGATCCAATGGCCATCTACATGGAGATGTTTTTTACGGAAGTCTTCATTTGTGAAATTTTTGGAATTAAAGTAGATGGTGATTGAAAGTATGTATTACAAGTTGAAATTCTGCTACACATAATGATGTTTTCTCTAGATTTTTTCTGCATGCAAAGAATTCTTGTAATTAGTTTGATGCTATCATGGATTCATTGGAAGCAATGTCACATGATGAGCATGTTTTTATTGGTTAAGAGTAGGAATAGGTAGAGAATAAGATCACCATCAAGCATGGTTGGATATTCTTTTGAGTCATGAGTCTAGCTGTGAATAAAGACATGCATCAATTTGTAAGGGTTTGGGTGTCTTATGTTCAACAAATCGACAGTCCAAGAAATGATGGAGCTAGTAGCTAGATTAATGACCTGGTGCTATCGATATTGGGAGATATATGACTGGGTAACATGAGTATGGTTAGGATTTTTCTCTATTTATAGATTATCATAGATCTCTGAAGTAATATGGAGATTACAGGTTAGGAATAAAGCAATAGTGGGAAGATTTAATTTGCAAGATTGGTTTCGGCCAACCGTGTCTCAGCTTCAACAGATCCATGATACAGGTGCCATCTTTGCAAACATGGAGGGTCGTGTCTTATAAATACACCAATATGATAAACAAGATGTTGTTGAAAATTTGCAGGTGTCAAGGGGAAAACATTGGATCAACATTTCATTTGTGGCAGCTACAGGATTGGGTTTTTCTTCTTGAATATAACCTACAGGGGACGAGCATAGAGAAATGGAAAAAACATATTATAGGTATTTGATGAGAAGTTTTAGATATTTTACTCTATTCCTAATTAAAGCTTGGAAATTGTATTGCATGGTAGAGCAAGTCATTCAGTTACACCTTTGTCATGGGCATGTGGGATAAAATTGCTAAGTGAACCACATTTGATTTGTCTTATATGCATGAATGCAGTCCTCATAAATATATACATGGAGACATCAAGACCACAAATGTTCTGTTGGATAACAATATGAAGTCATATATCTCAAATTTTTCCCTAGATTGTCTCATTTACATTACAGGCAGAGAACCTTGCTCAAGTTGTAGAAGCCCAAAGGAGCAGCCTTGAAGATCAGAAAGCTGGGAGAAAATGCATTTTGCAATTTTGAAGATTAGTTTCAAAACATAACTTTCAATGGCTTAGGCATGCTTTCACAACTGTCCTTAGCCACCGAAAGCAGAGCTTTCAGTGGCTTATGGGTTAGAATTCTAGCTTTTTAGCAACTGAAAGTACAGAGAAGGGCAGAATGGTATTATTTTTTCACATATCTGACTTTTGCGGATCCAAACATCTCGAGGATGGTTTCTAATGTTAGATAATAATTAAGGGCATCATTATTAAGGTTCTATTTCAATTTTGGAGGTGCCAACGAGATGAAGAAGATCATTTTGCTTGTCTATTTTTGGTAAAAAATGACTTGTTTTGCCAAGGTGGAAATTTTGAATTTTCCCTCAAGCAATGGAGATCTACTACAGCTGTTGAAGATTATAAAGGACATGAAGATCATTTAGATAAGATATTAACCTATTAAAAAGGATCTTTTCCTATTCTCATGAATCTGTTTTTGACTTTCCATTTTAAGTAAATTTGATCCAGTTTTCCAGGATCTAGATATCTTTTGTAAAGACTATAGGTAGGCTACACACAGACTACAGGTTTGTAGGGGATCAGTTCTAAAGGCCAAATGAATCCATAGCCCAATGGTAAAGGATACAGACAAGTTACAGGTTTGCAGAAGATCGGTTGTATAAGACAGATGACTCCATGCCCAATGCTAAATGCGAATGGAACTACTAGGTTCTTGGAAACCTCGCAGGGAGGTTTTCATCCCTAGAAGGAGCCAGATGTTATCTCCTCAAATAACACAGTCAAATTTGTTTATTTAGGTGATAGGAAGTCATTGAAAAATACTTCTCTAAATTTTTTAAGGTTCATTTTTGAGAGCCTTATGTTTGTAATAAAGTTTGAAAAAAATTTGATTTGTTTTTTCCTTCAAAAAAATCAAAACTCAGGTTTCGGTGGATAAGTGCTTTCCGAAAAGGGCTTCTAAGCCACCGAAAGTGCAGAAAAGGTTGTTTTTACTGCGTTGAGTCATCATTTTCAAATGATGATTCTAATCTACTGGAGAATCATTTTGAGAAACGGGAGGAGGTTTTTGTTTCTAACATGTCAAAGAACAATAAACTCTCTCATTTTTCCTACAGGTGTCATAGATTGGGAAAATCGAATTCATCTCTAAGCCCTAATTTTCGGATCTCATAATTTCTTTGTTTGACACATGTTTTTGAAATGCAGATCGTGGGAAAATGAAAATGAATTGAAAAGAAATGAGAGAGGTTTTTTTCTCACAACAAACCAATATAAATAAACCTCTTTAATTTTGTACATAGTGGTTTTTTTTTGAGAGATATGGGTCAATCTTTGAGCAGTATATTTCCAAAAATATTTGTCTTTTCCAACCAGCTCACAAATTCGAATTTGAGATAGGAGAAGAGGTTATCAGATCCATCTTTTGAGGATCTGAAACTTCTTTTAAAGGATATAAATCCTATCAATTTTATAGACTCAATGGGTTCGACTATGGGGACTTGACCATTACTATTGTATTCTTTAGATTTATGAATATATATTAGACATAAGCTTCTTTTTCCATCTCTATTCAGACTTTCATATTATCTCTTATCTTACTTGTATATGAATATTATGTTCGTTGTTTATTGTTTATATGATGTATGATAACTGTCAACTTGTCATTACATCCATAAACATATAATCTGCAAGTACTTCACTTACTTTATTTGGCCATTCATATGTACTTTGTGTATATGTTTATGCTAGTATTATAGGTATTCTCCATACTTTCACTGTTTATTAAACCTTATGAACACCTTTGGTTGAAAGACTTATCTTTTTGAAAGTATTCATATATGTCTAGAGTGTGTGAGATTTTATTGAGTCATCCATCTTGATCCATTTGATTAAAACATTGATAAATTAGTAAGTTACCAGGCATCTCTAAGACACAAACTAGGAGAGTTTCCTGGAGTGATAACAGGTGGGAGGGAGAAAATCTTGTTGGAACAATCCATCTCTGAAGGGGGATACTATATGTAGACAAAGACTCATTGTCATCCGTGCACAAATACTCACTACTTGTCAAAGACTGAGGAAATGAGAGATTAGAAGAATATTGCATGGTCTCTTGGAGAAGAGGGTAAGAGGTAAGAAACAGTCTCAGGTGTAGAAAAACACCACCTCTTCCCCTGTGAACCTCCATGGAAATATCCAAGACGAAAAATACTTCTTCTTTGAAGAATGAACCTCTGACTGCTCTAAGATGGCCACATCTTGGTATTCCTCAAAATCTAATCATAATGATTGGAAGTTCTCATAAAAAAATATGCATCCTCAAAAGAGTATGTGCCAAATCATGACTGAATATCACTCTGAGTATGTCGTGGCAAGTTATCCTTGAAAGGGCAGAACAAATATGTAACCATATCATTACCAGGATGCAAAACATATGAATCATATACATATGAGGACCACTCCTTTGATGATGAAAACTAAACCCCCTCTTCTTGAGAGCTATTACCCTCAATGTCATAAATGGGATCTCTATCAATAATGAAGCAACTCACATCCCATATACGTCTCCCAACTTGTATGAAATCATCAATGTGCAGATCAACCATGTCGGAGGGGTCTTGCACAAGAGGGTGAAATCATGAAGATGGGTTACACTTTTGCTTGTTTTATGAGAAAAAAACCCGTATTTTCACAAGTTATTCAACTTCCGACATACAAAAGTATTTTTTTTTATTTAGAATTTCACTTTACAGTAAAAACAAAACTTGTAAAGAATTGTGTTAGATTTCCAATGACTATTTTTCAATTTTTTTTTTATCACGATTTGATATGTCAATTTGACAATTGTTTAACAATATGTTTCTTAAACATGAAATGAATGATAA
>JZKD02S1677991.1:186041-212469 GCA_000966675.3 Picea glauca
AAAAACTAACTTTATAAAAACTTTCTTATTAACTAAACCAGAAACAACTTTAAACACAAAAATATAAAAAATAACAAATTTTTCATTCCAATGGTTTGATTGAAAAAAAGTAATAGTTAAATTTTATATAAAAGGAAAAGGAAGAAATAAATTCCAGGGCGGTTAAACTAATGGAAGATACAGTAATGATGATTGACATGTAAACATTTAATGACTGGTGAATTATGTCATTACAATCTCTTAAAAATTTAATTTATTTTTTATTTAAAAAAGTTAAAATAACAACAATAACTATAAGCAAAAGTAGGTGAAAGAAAAACTGAATTGTATGTGTTATAATAGCTAGAAATAAACTATAATAGTGATTAACATGATAGCATATAAATCGTATCAGTGTAAAAAAATATAACTTTTATTCTTTCTTCTGAATGCACAGATCTCGTATGTGCAACTTCCTTTTAGTCCTTAGTCTGATTAGGATATGAATATGAGCACATGTATTCTGAACTTCTTTGGAATATGAATGAAGTTCAGGGAATTTAAAGGGAACAAATATCTGTGTGATCTGGATAGGAATAGGTCTGGTTATTTTTTGTTGGGAAAGATGGTCTTCGACCATATTGGTTATGAAATATCGGTATATGTTTTCCTAGACAGTTGGATATTGTTTTCATGTCCAATCGGATGAGATTGGATGGGAGTGCCTTGATATGTCTAATTCCACCACATTGTGTAGGCGTGATGTCTTTAGTACTTGAGAGTGGAGTGGAGGCAATGTATCATTGTTGAAATGGATAATGACCATACTCTTTAACTGTATAATTCGGGAGTTTGTGTTCATATCAAACCCAATGTTCAACACTGTCTAGCTTGACATTCTTTTTGTGAAGTCCTTTGTAGTGCTCGCCCGAAGGCTCCTATTTCCATAAATCGAGTGAAAAACAGGCTATAAACATACGCTTAATTCATATTTATGAAAATGCCAATTCAATCTAACCACCTACGAACCCTTCCTCTGACAATATTTATATAAATTATTCGGCTTCATTAAAAACAAGGCTAAACTCAAATAAGGTACGGTATGGATTGATAAGAAGGAAGGTTCTCG
The DNA here is from genome assembly GCA_000966675.3 of Picea glauca. Lineage (NCBI taxonomy): Eukaryota > Viridiplantae > Streptophyta > Pinopsida > Pinales > Pinaceae > Picea > Picea glauca. Next base: position 187,150 of record JZKD02S1677991.1, read on the forward strand.
ACGAAAGGCTATGAAAGAGTCTACGATCTAAAAAAGTATCCTGTATCTGAGTTAGGAAAGAACCATCTCAGCTTGTTTCATAACACTTTATCTGCCAATGCCTGTGTTACTGATTTTCAAGAGCCCGGGCGAAGTGAAAGTCTTTCTAACCGATTGTGATTAATATTGATTTCGAGAAGTCTTTGGTAGTCGTAGTGCTGGCCAGCTGTCTTTCTAGATGTCAGGGGAGTCAAAAATAGAGATTAATATTCTATCAGAAGTTGTTGCAGATAAGACCGAGGATATTCGGTCTCTAAAAGAATTAGTGGTTGTACTAAAGCTAAGAGAAATTTCAAAAAGTTTTATTGTATCCACCGAGGGATCCATGGAAACTGAAATGGATCTAAGTGGTTTGTAGTTGGCTAACCATGGGATACTAGTCAAGAGAGATCAACTTATTACACGGGACAACTACGACAACAATAAAAACTTAATAAAAAGCTACGGTAATAAAAACTTAAAACAGTCGAATCATACTTTTAAAACAAATCTAAAGCTACGGTTTAGAGACTTACCTATTTCAAACACAACGACGACCCCGGTGCCGACCTCAACTGCACTCATGTCCGCTGTGCTCGCGACCTCCTGACAACCTCCTCATGACAACGAATACAGCAACCTCCTCGCGACCTCCTCACGACAACAACACAACAACATACAACAAACGACAACAAAATTTTGTAAAACATTCCACAGTCAATGTGTGGTTAATATATAAAAAATCTTTCAGCTGAAAGATAGTTCAGCCAAACAAATCTTCGGTCGAAAGATAGTTCGGCCGAACTATTTTTTGGCCGAACAATTGTTCGGCTGAAAACGGATTGCCGGAAAGAAAATATCCATCCAACCAAATTTGTACACGCAAATTGAGGGGGCGGTTATTGCACCATTCAATTTGACGTTCATTTTTTTCGGTCAAAAAATAGTTCGGCCGAAAAAAGTATCTTTTGACCGAAAAAGATTATTAGTTCAGCCGAAAAAATGTTTTTCGAAATTTTGGAGACCTGATTGTCACGAAAGTGTAACCCACCTTCGTGATTTCATCCAAGATCATCTGTATCATTGAGGCTAATCATTTCTTGATCCTCGTTTGCAGGAGGAATACAAGTTTGAATGGTCTCATCCTCATCAAGCAGGAGAAACGAAAATGATGCCTCAACATGTTGTGCTTCATCAAAATTATATTTTCTCTTCATGGGCATGCTCCTCCATCACCTCTTCATCACACGAGGATTGATTCTTAATGTAGAGTGTTTCACATGCTCTTTTCTAGAAATATTTGTTGCATCCAAGGGTTCCTCTAAAAACTCTTCACTTCCAAAGTAGAATAATAAGGCGCCATCAATATCTTTAAAATGATTATCACTTATTATGTTCTCTTCTTGATGTGTGGGATGAACAAAGGCCTGGATTTCTTCATCAAATGGAAGGGTAGATATGAGGACTTCTTCTTCATCACATGTCTCGTCCAAAACTTCTTCATCATGATCTTCTTCAAGATTGCTTTCATGAGTATTTTCTTCGAGCACTTATTCATCTACTTTATCATCATTGATCGAAATAATTTCTCTGCAAAGAATGTGTTCGAGCTCTTGAAGATCATCTTCCAAACTCTGAGTATTTGGTCGATAATGCCTGAGAAAATATTCAATGAGTTTTGTAGAAGAAGGGACACTTTTCGGATCACATAAATGTGCATTGACTTAATTCCAATGAAGATACAAAAATTTTCATTAGCACATCTAGGCTTGAAACATACTTCATATAATTGGCCATAGGGGTGACTGCTAGGGTTGGATCACTCTCAAATTTGGGGCAATTCTGTTGGACAATAGTTTGGATAGCTAGGGACAATATGAACATCAAGATAAGGATACACATTATGGAATTCCCATGGTAAGTCCTAGGAGGCCATGGTGCCATCACTTAGGGTAGAGCCTCAATGGAGTCCCCATATGAGACTAATGCTCATTAAAGGATGGAAAGGGGAAACAAGGATTTTGGAAAGGTGGAGTCACTAGATGGGCTTAAATATGATCTCATCAAGAAGGGTAGAAAGGAAATGTCCCTTGGGTGGAGTCACCAGGAAAGTGTCATTAGGGTTTGGAAGAGGATTCAAAATCCTCCCTGGCAGCGACGCCAAAATGTTATGGCATAAGTTGTAGGTTGGGAAAAGCTCGAACTAACCAAAGAACAAGTTCTATAACTTTGGAAATCCTACACCCAATGTCACCTCGATGTAGGTCCCACACTTCAAGGGTGACTAGGTCACTCTAGGGAGGCAATCCCGGTGACCCTAGCGGGATTGAGACAGAGATGGAGGGAAGTGGAAAATAATCCCCTAGAGGTCAAGTATAAATGGATATAAAGGTAGGGAGATATGCCTTGCAAGTTAATAAATGGCTGCCCCACAAGTATAGTGTTTTTCCAGATGAGTGTACATGCCTGAGACACAAGAAAAGACACTTTGCAACAATATATGTTAGTTGGATCAGAAATTTAATATTGCTGTCCCTAATTTGCAGAAGTAGATAACAATATATATTAGAAAATAAATGATACTAGAATGTTCTCAATAAGTTCTAGATATCAAGTAGAAAATACAAGAGAAAGACTAGCTAAAGTCAAGATGAAAAGCCAAAATTCTAGCACAAAAGATAAGGTTGTTGTAAACAGTTGTTTGCATACAATTATATCAGACTTATGGCTGTAACATTAAATGTATTACAGCAAGAAAATCAGCCACTGGATTCTCAAAATTTTCCAAAAAGTGCACTAGGACAAGTAGAGTAAGTGTGCAAACTTTTGAGGAAAAAACAATGGTTGATAAGAGAGTTTTTAAAGCAAGTATGTTAGGGTTTCTGCAGCCCTAATGAAAGAAGATGAAATTTTTTAATAACATAAATAAGTATCCATTTGATGAGGATGACCTAGTGGCTGTGAGGTGCCCAAGGAACAAGGAAGACAATCCACTTTTGCAATAAGTAAAAATACCAAAATTCACGTTTCCCAATGCAATAATTTATATCTCCAGTGCAACAAAAATATGACTAGTGTCTTTACTATTGGGTTAATGGAGTCACAAGGATATTATAGAAGCTACCTCATTGGGGGTGTAATCCCTTTTACTTCCTAGGGAAAATTTCTCTAAGAAAGGGTTTAAGCTAAGAAGGTGCATGCCCTTATACTTCTCTTAGCAAATCCTTGTCAATGAGATGAAGCAATAAAATGAAGAAAAAATGGTGAAGAATATGGTGGGGGTGTATTCCCTTATACTTACCACCTAGTTCCTACCATAAAAATACTTGACTTGAATAAAATGATAGCAAGAGAGTAAAAACCATACCAAGATCAAGAGAGATGCTAAGACAATCCACCACAAGAGCTAGAAATAACCTTCCAAGGCTAGCGCATCACTTCTTCCATTAACCATTCAAAAATTCATCCATACACAAGTGCACAAAAGCTAAAATAGCTAACGAGGCCGAAAATTTCAGACCAAGTCCTCTTGTGAGAGGAAAGTTATGATTTGAAATGAGATCTTATGATCTCCATTTATACAAAAATTAGCCAACGTGGCTTGTCCAAAAAATAAGGAGTAAAACACAATATTAGGGTTCAACAACCCTAATCTTTCCCCCTTAACACAATAATATTACAAAAATCATTTAAGATTTCATCTTTTTCAAAAATTGAACCCTAATTAAGGATGATGTCACCCCTTTAGGAGACGTTTTTCTACTTTGAGGAGGTCGTTGGTGCCAGAGAAGGATGGAAGGGCCTCCCAAGGCCATGTGTCAAGCATCTAGATGATCTCTTCTTGGTGAAAACCCTCTTCTCCTCAAAAATTTCAAGTGCAAGTGAGTGGCACCTCACCACCAAGCCCAAACCCCCAATACCATGATGTCATGCTCAAAAGTGGGACGTTTTTCCCCTCCTAGAAAAATCGTTTAGCAAGCAATGGGTGGGATATGTCATCCAAGTCATCATTAAGGTTGTCCAAGTTATCTCTCTCTCATCTGGCATGCGATCCCCTCACATCCAAACTGTGGGCTTGTAGCCCCATGGAAGCCCAAGCTAGGCTTGTTCTCCCAAAACTGTCCACCAACTAGGTCATGCAAAAACAAATGGACACACCCTCCAAGGATCTCAAGTAATAACATCATGCTGAGTGGATCCAATCAATAAACAAGCCATATAAGCATGTGCATTAAATATTACCATATCAAACAATTAACAACTCAAAAACACTATCCAACTTGTTAAGCTTAAGTATGGGAGGGTTGAAGAGGTGTCCTATTGGGTAGATCTTTCCCTAGGTCAAGGAGAGCCTCTGGGAGGTCCCTCTCTAAGCCATGTAAAGTGTATGAGGTGGACGGGGTCAAGACTCAATGGGAATAGGTCTCATGACATACTAGGGGTGGTAGTGTTTCATTAATGGGTTCCTTTGTAGAGGGTGTGCGTTACCTTCGTCTGCAATGCATTTTTTCCAAGACCTTTATTTGCATTTTATCTTTCTTTATTTATATTTTATTTAGCACAAGGAGAGGTTGAAGGTCACTTCACTAGCGTGGTGACCAGATGGTGGAAATGTCACCCACAAATTCCTAATGGAAATTAGAAGGTTGGATCGTGATGAGACCCCCTTTCTCTCAACCATGCGACTGAGAGTCATCGCCCTAGTTTTGTGACCATATAATGACAATGTCATACCACTAGATATCCATGGGAATGATAGGTAAGCTCATGATGAGACCTCCTATCCTTCAATCTATCTTTTAGGCTTTTCTTTGTTATATTATGGGTCCCCTTTTATTCAAAGATAAGTGTTTTGTTGATTTATTGGGTGATCCCTGGGTGAAGCATATGGAAGTTTCATACATGGATTTTATATTTTACCCAACACCAACCCCTCTGGGACTTAGCCCCTTCTTCCCATATAATGAATGATAACCCCTTCTTGGGTCAATACACCTTAAAATTCCAAGAGATAAGGAAACATAGGGGAATAATGATGGAAAATGGTAAGTATGGTCGAGAATGGTATGATGGCTAATTAAGGGATTTACCAGTAGCAAGCCCATTCCCAAAGAAGACCACTAGCATGGAAAAAGGCATAATGTCCAAGCACATATCATGAAATATATATCAATCTAAGATACAACATAATCAAATGGCTTAGGTATTGAAATTATGCTCACCATAATATTGACTTGTACATCATGGAGCAAGGCCCACAACCTTCCAGAAGCCAACTAGTGAGGTGGATGTCATATGCAAACCTGTGACCACATGTGGTGGTGAGTGGGTTTTCCATATGTATAAAGTGTACTACTGGTCATGTAGTCTCTTGACACTCCATATCTCCAACCTGAGGGCCTCGAGACATCATCTCCTTAGTTATCCAAAAAATGGGGATAACATATACTGGCTCCTACTTGGGAACATGTCCTCGTCGTAGAGTGCATGAGAATCGCAACATCTCTTGGGAGACCTATGTCTGAAAGTAAACATCGAACTATCAAGTGCAGGATGGCTTACTCATCATTGTTCTCATAAATTAAAACCCAATAAACTAGAAGAGATAATTTTGACATTTTTTGAAAAACATTCTAAACTAAGCATAAAGTCAATATGAAAGTAGAGTAGAATGAAAATGAAATGCATCTAAACTAGTATGAGCAATCAAGATGCAAATGCATGGAATCAAGATGACTTACCTACTTATCTGGGGCCTTGGAGCCCTGAAGATCCCTTGCTAGATGATGTCAAGTGAATTCATACAACCAATGCAAGCATTTGATCATCTCATCAAAGTATCCCCTCCTGTGCTTAATCATATAATATGACAAAGACACGTTAAGAACATAATAATCATGAGCATAAATACACATATAATTGATCATGAAACAAAACTCATGAAAATGGGTGGGAGGGAGGAAATCCTGCTGGAAAGAGAAACCATCAGCACAATCACCCCGCTTGAAAGTTCAACCACAAGACTGATCAATCCATCTATGAAGGGGGATACTATATGTAGACGAAGGCTCATCTTCATCCGCACACAAAGACTCATTGCTTGTCGAAGACTGAGAGGAAATGCGAGATCAAAAGAATATTGCATGGTCTCTTTGAGAAGAGGGTAAGAGGTAAGGAACAGTCTCAGGTGTAGAAAAACACCACCTCTTCCCCTATGAACCTCCATGGAAATCTCCAAGATTAAAATACTTCCTCTTGAAGAATGAACCTTTGACTGCTCTGAAATGGCCATGTCTTGGTATTCCTCAAAATATGAGCACAATGGTTGGAAGTTCTCATAAAAAAATATTCATGCTCAAAAGAGTATGCACCAAAGGATGACTGAATATCACTCTTAGTATGCTCTGGCAAGTCATCCTCAAAAGGGAGAAACAAATTTGTAACCATATCATCACCAGGATACCAAACATATGAATCATAAATGTATGAGGACAACTCCTATGATGATGAAAACTCAACCCCCTCTGCTTGAGAGCTATTACCCCCAATTTCATAAATGGGATCTCTATCAATACTAAAGAAACTCACATCCCATATGCGTCTCCCAACCTGTATGAAATCATCAATGTGCAGATCGACCATGTCAGAGTGGTCTTGCACAAGATCATTTGTATCATTGAGGCCAACAATTTCTTCATCCTCGTGTGCAGGAGGAAGACAAGTTTGAATGACCTCATCCTCATCAAGTAGGAGCAAAGAAAATTATGCCTCAACATGTTGTTCTTCATCAATATTATTTTTTCTCCTCATGGGCATGCTCCTCCATCACCTCTTCATCACACGAGGCTTGATTCTTAATGTAGAGTGTTTCACGTGCTCTTTTCTAGAAAGACCTATTGCATCCAAGGGTTCCTCCAACAACTATTCACTTCCAAAGTCACAGAATAAGGAGTCATCAAGATATTCAAAAGGATTATCACTTATCATGTTCTCGTCTTGATGTGCGGGAGGAACAAAGGACTAGATGTCTTCATCAAATGGAAGGGTAGATATGAGCACTTCTTCTTCATCATATGTCTCGTCCAAAACTTTTTCATCAGGATATTATTCAAGCTTGCTTTCATGAGTATGTTCTTCGAGCAATTCTTCATCTACTTTATCATCATTGATGAGAAAACTTTCTCTGCAAAGAATGTGTTCGAGCTCTTGAAAAGCATCTTCCAAAATCTGAGTAGTTGGTTGATAATTGCTGAGAAAATATTCAATGTGTTTTATAGAAGAAGGGATACTCTTCAGATCACATAAATGTGCAAGCCAATCCTTTTGAATTTATTCCAATGAAGATATAAAAAATTTCATTAGCACATCATCATGTAGCACATCTAGGCTTGAAACATACTTCATATAATTGGCCACATGGGTGACTGCTAGGGCTGTATTTGAAGATTTTTTGGTCCTATCAAGCTTACCGAATGAGTCTGTCTTTGACCATATTTTGGCTCTAAGATTCAACTGTCAAGTGTAGAATATGTTTCTTTTTTATAACAACCAACATTCCAAGAACTTCTTGCTGATTTGTTACGGTTATATTTGTGATTTTGGGTGCTCTAGCATGTAGTTTTAGTAACCAGAAGTTAGCACATGCATACCAAAATAAATACAACACATCTGTAGATCTTTACAGCTGAAAATAAACAAATCTAAGAGAATAACACATGCATTTTTGTACACAGGTATTTTTGGTCAACATGACCCTGGATAAAAACCCCTCGGGGAAAACCATTTTGGAATATATATGTATATATGAGTAAAAAAGAAGATGGAATACAAAAAGTACAATATATGATGGAACCTGATACAATAGAAACTCAATTTGAGTTGATATACAAGCCCAAAACCTCCAAGTGCACCCCACATACAAGCTGACAAATCCACTGAAACTGCTCCAACTGCAAACTATGAGCTCAGATTTGGAAACCCTTCCACATGAATGAAGCTCTGTTGAATGACCTCCCTCTACAACTGATCTCACTACAATATGATGGCTAGAATTCCTCCTATAACTGATGCGCCCCAATCTAAAACCTGGGTCTGTAGTCCTCCATCTAAAACCTGCTCAAAATATTTGTTGCATACTTCCCTTGCTTGAGAAATATGTGACCCTCCTCCTACCATACCTCCATACCCAAAAAGTAGTGCATCAATTCGATATCACTCATCTCAAACTCTAATGCAAGTCCCATCTTTCACTCAGCTATGAGATCTCGGCTCTAGTAATGAATAAATCATCCACATACAAAATGAGAATGACCGTGTCCTCACCCCTAATGATGAAATAGAGGTTTGGATCAACATCGCTCTTCTCGAAGCCCATCTAAATAAAATAAGTATCAATGGGTGAATACCAAGCTTAGGGAGCTTGCTTCATATCATATAGTGCCTTCCTTAGAAGACACATGTGAGTCTCCCTGTAAATCACCTCAAACCATTGTGGTTTCTCTATGTACACCTCCTCCTCAATAAAGCCATTCAGAAATGTGGTTTTCACATCCATCTGGTGAATGTGCCAGCCCATCTCTGCTACTATGGCAATAATAGTCTTGATAGAAGTGTATCTCGGAATTGGTATGAAAGTATCATCATAATTGACTCCCTCAATCAGTGAGAAGCCTCGCACCATGAAACGGGCCTTGTGTTTCTCCATGATACCATCTGCAATAATCTTGGTCTTGTACAACCACCTAGAAGTCACAACTGACTTCCCCATTGGCCTCAGAACCACATCCCAGACATCATTACAAACAATGGAGTCATACTCCTCTACCATGGCCTCTCTCCAGACCTAATGGTCCACTGCTTGCGCAAAATTCTGTGGCTCAGTATCCTTGATACTCATCACTAGTGCCAAATATTCTCCCAATCTAATTGATGGCCTACTCTCTCTGATCTGGCTCTTGGGATCCCCTACATTCTCCCTGGCCTCCTTCAAGGTCTCCTGAAACCATCTAGGTCTCCTCTTATCTAAAGAGGTCAACGGAGAAGTAAGTTCTCTCTACCCAAGAGTGATTGCCTCAGGACTCATCTCAACACTCTGAGATCCTGAAGTCTTTGCTCTCTCTAAAGTCTGTGCCCCATATGACTGAACATGCTCTGACTGTGACCCTGAAGTTGTGCATGGTGAACTTGTCACCCCTGATACTAGTGTACTCGAAATCTGAGGCTATGCTCGCTCTGAGACTACAATCAGTGACTCTGCATCATTCTCAACTCCAACTCTCGACTCAAGCGATCTCACAAAATCCCTATCATCCTCAAATCTAACATCTCTTCTCACCACCACTCTCCTAAGTGGAAGAATGTAGATGCGATAGGCTTTCGACACCTCTAAGTATCCAACTAGAATCCCCTGATAGACTGTGGTGTCTAGCTTTTTCCTCCTCTCTGAGGGGACATGATAGAAAGTCAAGCACCCAAAGATCTTGACGTGCTCAACATCGATCCTCCTACCAGTGAAGGCCTCCTCAAGAGTCATCTTCCCAATATCCTGTGGGGGCTCCTGTTCTGCAGGTAAACTACAGTAGCACATGCCTCTACCCATAAGTAAAAAGGAAAACTCTGATCAAGCATCATGGATCTTGTTGCACCAATAATGGCCCAGTTCTTCCTCTCGACAACTGTTATCGGACAAATCAGTAGGTGCAGACACTAACAGATCTCCCTAGATCCACCTGAATCTAGAACAAAACAGGACAGGACACAACTCTTTCCCTAAGTTGTAGTCATTGAATCTACTAAAGAGAAGGAATAAGTGACATGTCTTGATATCGCTTCCTTAGGTCTCTGTTGTTCTTGCTTCACTCCGGTGCTCTTGTGACGTCAAGTCCAAGACAACACAAACCAACCAAAGTGAAGATAGCAAAGTATATTCAATGTCATCTTATGCATATGATCAAGGAGTTATGCTATAAAATAAGAGTAATTTTATGGGAAAGGGACATGTCGTTGTATTGTATTAAATGAAAGTAGAAAATAAAACCTGATCGCCTTGATGTCGCAAGCTTCCTTTCAATGACCCTTGGTTCCAACACACACACTTGCTTTGTAATAGCATGAAGAAGATCCAATTCCTCTTGATAGACCAAATAGAGTCTTCAAGCTTCTATCCAAGTAGGGTTCTTCACACAATTCTTTCACCAATTCTTCATTCAATCTTTCTTAACCTTTTCCATGAGAAACCTTTCAATATATAGGAGAAGGAGAGATGTTTACATAGCTGAGGATGATCCCACCAAATATGAGAAGTCAGTAGAATGACAACCATATGAATGCCAACTCATTTTCTAGAAGATCCCCTTCTAGAACCTTCGTGACCTCTTCTTCTTTCCAAGCTTAAAAACAGGTTCGCACCCTATATATGGAGAAAACTACAAGAAGTTCACACCCTAAGTGTGGGTGGCCTATGAGAATGAAGGATTCTCGCACCCTATACCATAGGTATCCTGCGAACGCATCTTAAAAATATGTTTCTGGAAGCAGACATGAGCCACTTTTCTCAGGCAAAAAGTCCTTATTGAGAGCCTAGATACATCACTGTTGAGACATCACCAGAGTGACCAAAATCATGTGTAACAAAACCCCCTTTCTATTGGGGGTTGTAAGGTATGGTCATCTATATTTTGATGCCATGTTGTGCATATAAGTCTACAAACTGTCTCGAGGAATACTCTCCCCCGTTATTCGACCGCAAGACTTTGATCTTCTTTCCCGATTGGTTCTCCACAAGAGCTCTGAACAATTGGAACCGTGTGAATACCTCACTCTTGGCCTTCAGAAAATAGATCCAATTCTTCCTCCAGTAGTCATCAATGAATGTGAGATAGTACTCACAACCACTCAAGGACCTCCAAGTCATGGTCCCACACACATCCGTGTGTACTAAATCTAGTATCTCAGCTGACCCGGTGTCACTGCTAGGGAAAAACGCCTTGCTAAAATTACCAAGCGCACACCCTCTACACACATCCTGATGCTCAATACTGATTTGTGGCACTCCGGTCACAACATCTATCAGTCCTCCAAGAGCCCCATGATGTAGGTGGGCCATCCTGCGATGCAATAACTCACATATCTGTATGCTACTATTGCTACTCACTACCAATGCATGAAGTGGCTGAAAAAGCAATCTGAACAGTTTCCCATCCCTCACTCCAATCACCTATCCTAAGGCAAGTGAAGACCCTCGAGGATGAATTAGTACCTCGATGCCTTTGAATTTCACCTCAAGACCTCTATCCTGGAGGGTGGAAACTGAAATCAAATTCTTCTTCATCCCAGGGACATAAAGAATGTCCATGAATGATATAGGTGGCATGCCATCTCTCTGAAAGGAAACTTTGATCACTCTGTCATCTCCAAGAGAAATATCAATCCTGACCTCAATGTCTTTGAGATCAGAAAAATGCTCTCGAAGTCCAGTGATATGGCTCGAAGCCATGCTATCAATATACCAGATACTGGGTGCCATCTCAATTGAAGTGCAACATATGAGGAAAGCACACTCTCTTTGAAAATGTGTCTGTAAATCTATCTCCTCTGCTGTAGCTACGGTACCACCCTTCTTCTTCTTCCTGTTTGAGCACTGTCCAGCATAGTGCCCAAACTTCTTACAAACAAAGAACTTCATTTTTCTCATATCTCTCCTCTGACCACTACTGCTCTCTCCTTCTCCACTTCCATGTGGTGGGGCCCCAAACTTGGGACCCTGCCGACCCCCATGACTGACCTTCTTATTTCCCTTTATACAAAGAGCAATATCCTCCTCACCTTAACCAATCTGTTGCTTCCGCTGTCCAGAAGCCTCGGTTGCAAGCCTAATATCCTCCTAGATGAATTCATCCCATATCCTCTCCCATGTAGGCATGACCTCCTTGGTAACTATGCCATGTAAAAATGGACCCCATGGTTTGGTGAAGCTATTCATAGCGTGCCTCACCAAAGAGTTAGGATCAAAAACCTCTCCAACGACTCCAAGCTCATCTCTGATCTGAGTGCAATGACCAAGGAATGAAGTTACCGACTCATCCTTGAGCATGCGAATGCCCCTGAGTTGGTCATGAAGAACCATCTTCTGGTTCTCATTGGAGATCTCATACAACTTGCATAGAGATGCCCACATCTCGTATGCACAAGTCTTCCCCATCAAATGGGGTATGATATGGTCACGAACTACATCAAAAATAGTTCTCTTCACGAACTACAAGAATGGGGGGAACAACTACATCGACTATATCCCATAGCTCGAGGTCCTCTAAGATGAATATCATCCTCGCCTTCCAAGGTGACCAATTGCTAGCCCCTGCTAGCCTATCCTCAACTCACATTTGAGATGCTGACATCTTTACAAAACTGCAATCCCCAACTGATCCTCACACTTCCAAGGAAAACACTGTCTCACTCCTTTCAACACACATGTGAAAAGAGACAAGTGTAATCTGACCTCACTCCTAACAAAGTAGGCATGAAAAGAGGTCAAGTCAAATTAGCCTCACTCCTACTACGCAGGTGTGAAAAGAGACTGATGAAAAGTGTCCAAAACTGCCAACTGTCCTCTACAAAAATATGCCCTCTAACAACCACTAAATGTGTCAATGGTTGTCCCAAAAAATCTGCCAAGAAGATGTATATGACAACCAACAAAATGTTGTCCCAACTGCTCAAAATTTCAGCCACCTCAGCTTTGATACCATGAAGATTTTTTGGTCCTATCAAGCTTGCCAATTGGGTCTGTCTTTGACCACGATTTCGCTCTAAGTTTCAAATTTCAAGTGTAGAATATGCTATTTTTTTATAACAACCAACATTCCAAGAACTTCTTGCTGATCTGTTACGGTTATATTTGCGATTTTGGGTGCTCTAGCATGTAGTTTTAGTAACCATAAGTTAGCACATGCATACCAAAATAAATACAACACACCTATAGATCTTTACAGCTGAAAATAAATAGATCTAAGAGACTAACACATGCATTTTTGTAGACAGGTGTTTTTGGTCAACATGACCCCAGATAAAACCCCCCTAGGGAAAACCAGTTTGGAATATATATGTATATATGAGGAAAGCAGAAGATGGAATATAAAAAATACAATATATGATGGAACCTAATACAATAGAAATTCGCTCTGAGTTGATATACAAGCCCAAAACCTCCAAGTGCGCCCTAGAAAGGTGCACCCCACATACAAGCTGACAAATCCATTGAAACTACTCCAACTACAAACTGTGAGCTCAGATCTGGAAACCCCTCCACAGGAATGAATTTCTATTGAATGTTCTCCCTCTGCAACTGATCTCACTACAATTTGATGGTTAGAAGTCCTCCTACGACTGATGTGCCCTAATCTGGCAATGTGCCCTCCACAAAAGTAGAACCTCTCTCCTAAATAAACCAGGGTATATGATGCAAGCCTCCCTCCATGAAAGCTAGCACCCAAGCTCAAACATCCTCACAAAACTAACCTCATGCTATCCTCCTAGAGCTCCTCTCACAATGAACAAAAGAAGAATGAATGCCTCCTTCACCCTTTGCGCCCCTCTTTGACGTGCATAAGGAAACCTAAGATATGAATGGTGGAGATCATCTCATCTCCCATCTAATCAATGGTGGAGATCTCCCCATAAATATCTAAATCTATAACCCAATTTGGGTTAAGTTTCCTATGTCAAATTTATGTCCCTAATTCACCCCCTTTGTGAATTAATAGTCACTTTTAGGCCAAAATTGACTAAATTTTACTTTAGACAAAGTTAAAGTGAAATTAGACAAAAGTACAAGGTACAAAGTGTAATGTCCATCCCACATGTGCTAAGGAGGTCACAAGCACATGGGGAACACCTCCCAAGGTACAAAACTCAACATGATCACCGTCAAATCCATTATGTTGGACAATGGTTTGGATAGCCAAGGACATTCTAAACATTAAGAGAAGGATACACATTATGGAATGCCCATGGTAAGTCCCATGAGGCCATGGTTCCATCACTTAGGTTAGAGCCTCAATGGTGTTCCCAGATGAGACTAATGCTCATCAAAGGATGGAAAGGGGAAAAAAGGGAAGGGGAAAGAAGGATTCTGGGAAGGTGGAGTCACCAGATGAGCTTCAAGATGAGCTCATCAAGAAGGGTGGAAATGGAGCGTCCCTTGGGTGGAGTCACCAGGAAAGCTAAGGGAAAGGCTTTGGGATAGATTACCAAAGTGTCATTAGTGTTCGAAAGAGGATTAAAAATCCTTCTCGACAGTGGTGCCAAAATATTATGGCACAAGTTGTAGGTTGGGAAAATCCTGACCCAGCCAAGGAACGGATGCTATAAATTTTGGAATCCTACACCTAATGTCACCTCGATGTAGGTACCGAACTTCAAGGGTGACTAGGTCACTCTAGGGAGGCGATCTCGGTGACCCTAGGGGGATTGCGATGGAGATGGAGGGAAGTGGAAATGAATCTCCTAGAAGTCAATTCTAAATGGAAATAAAGGTAGGGAGATATTCCTTTCAAGTTAATAAATGACTTCCCCACAAGTATAGTTCTTTTTCAGATGAGTGTACCTTCCCGAGACACAAGCAAACACACTTTGAAACAGTATATGTTAGTTGGATCAGAAATTTAAGATTGTTGTCCCTAATTTTCAGCAGTATATAACAAGATATATCATATATAACAAGATATATCATCAAATAAATGATACTATAAGCTGCTCAATAAGTGCTATATATCAAGTAGAAAATACAAGAGACAGACTAGCTAAACTCAAGATGAAAATCCAAAGTTCTAGCACAAAAGATAAGGCTATTGTAAAAAGTTATCTGTAGTAAATTATATCAGCCTTATGGATGTAACATTAAATGTATTACAGAAATAAAATCAGGCACTGGAATCTTCTCAAAAGTTTCCAAAACATGCACTAGGACAAGTAGAGAAGTATGCAAACTTTTGAGGAAAAAACAATGGTTGATAAGAGAGTTTTTAAAGAAAGTATGTTAGGGTTTTTGCAGCCCTAATGGATGAAGATTAAAATTTTTAACATAAGCGATAAGTAGCCCTTGTATGAGGATTCCCTATTGGTTGTGAGGTTCCCAAGGCAAAAGGAAGACAATCCACTTTTGCAAGAAGTAAAAAGACCGAAATTCATGTTTCCCAATGCAATAATTTATATCTCCAATGCAACAAAAATATGACTAGTTTCTTTACTATTGGGTTAATGGAATCACAAGGAGCTTAGATAAGCTACCTCCTTGGGGGTGTAAGCCCTTTTACTTCCCAAGGAAAGTTTCTCTAATCTAGGGTTTAAGCTAAGAGGGTGTATGCCCTTATACTTCTCTTAGCAAACCCTTGTCAAGGAGATGAAGCAATAAAATGAAGAAAAAATGGTGAATACTATGGTGGGGGTGTATGCCTTTATAATTCCCACCTATTTTTTAGCATAACAATACTTGACTTGAATAAAATGATAGCAATAGAGTAAAAACCATACCAAGATCAAGAGAGATGCTAAGACAATCCACCACAAAGATCTAGAAAATAACCTTCCAAGGCTAGCTCATCACTTCTTCCATTAACCATTGAAACATTCAGCCATACACAAGTGCACAAGAACTAAAATATCCAAGGAGGCCAAAAATTTCAGACCAAGTCCTCTTGTGAGAGGAAAGTTATGATTGGAAATGAGATCTTATGATCTCCATTTATACAAAAATTATCCAACATGGTTTGTCCACAAAATAAGGAGTAAAACAAAATATTAGGGGTCAACAACCCTAATCTTTCCCCCTTAACAAAATAATATTAAACAATTCACTTAAAATTTCATCTTTTTCACAAATTAAACCCTAATTAACGATGATGTCACCCCTTTAAGGGACGTTTTTCCACTTTGAGGAGGTTTTTGGTGCTGGAGAAGGATGGAAGGGCATCCCAATACCATGTGTCAAACATCTAGATGATCTCTTCTTGGTGAAATACCTCTTCTCCTACAAACATTCAAGTGAAAGTGAGTGGCACCTCACCACCAAGCCCAAACCCCCAATACATGACATCATGCTCAAAAGTGGGATTTTTTTCCCCTCCTAGGAAAATTATTTAGCAAACAATGGGTGGGCTAGGTTATCCAAGTCATCATCAAGGCCATCCAAGTCATATCCTCTCATATGGCATGCGGCCCCTTGACATCTAACCTATGGTCTTGTATCCCCATGGAAGCCCAAGCTAGGCTTATTCTCCCAAAATTGTCCACCAACTATGCCTGCAAAAACAAATGGACTCGCCCTCCAATAATCTCAAGTCATAAAATCATAATAAGTGGATCCAATCAATAAACAAGCCATCTAAGGATGTGCATCAAATATTACCATATCAAACAATTAACAACTCAATGACACTATGCGACTTGTTAAGATTAAGTATGGGAAGGTTGAAGAGGTGTCCTATTGGGTAGATCTTTCCCTGGGTCAAGGAGATCCTCCAGGAGGTCCCTCTCTAAGCCATGTAAAGTGTATGAGCTGGATGGGGTCAAGACTCAATGGGCATAGGGCTCATGACATACTAGGGGTGGTAGTGTCTCATTCATGGGTGCCTTTGTAGAGGGTGTGTGGTACCTTTGTCCACAATGGATTTTTTCCAAGCCCTTTATTTTTCTTTTATCTTTATTTATTTATATTTTCCTTAACACAAGGATAGGTTGAAGGTCATTGCTCTGGCATGGTGACCATATGGTGGCAATGCCACCCACAAATGCCTAATGGAAATGAGAAGGCTGGCTTGTGATGAGACCCCCTTCCTCCCAGCCATGCAATTGAGAGTCTCTACCCTGGTTTGGTGACCAAATAATGACAATGTCATAGCACTATATATCCATGGACATGATAGGTCGAGTCATGTTGATACCTCTTATCCTTCAATCTACCTTTCAGGCATTTCTTTGTTATATTATGGGTCCCCTTTTATTCAAAGATAAGTGTTTTATTGCTTTCTTGGGTGATCCCTGGGCGAAGCATCTGGAAGGTTCATACATGGATTTTATCTTTTACCCAACACCAACCCCTCTGGGCCTTTATCCCCTTCTTCCCATACAATGAGGGACAACCCCTTCTTGGGTCAATACACCCTAAAATCCCAAGAGATAAGGAAACAAAGGGGAATAATGATGGAAAATGGTAAGTATGGTCGGGAATGGTACAATGTCTAATTAAGGTATTTCCCAGTAGCAAACCCATTCCTAAAGAATACCACTTACTAGGGAAAAATGTCAACCACCAAGGTGAATCAAGGCTAAAGGCATAACGTCCAATCACATATCATGAAATCTAGAGCAATATAAGATACCGCATAATCAAATGGCTTAGGTATTGAAATGATGCTCACTATAATACTGACTTGTACCTCATGGATCAAGGCCCACTGCCTTCTAGAAGACAACTCGTGTGGTGGATTCCATCTGTAAACATGTGACCATTTGTGGTGGTGAGTGGGTTTTCCATCTATGCAAAGTGTATTGTTGGTCATGTAGTCTCTCGACACTCCATATCTGCAACCTGGGGACCTCAAGAGATCATATCCTTATTTATCCACAAAATGGGGATAAGAAGACCCTCATCCATATCATTTTTCCAACCCAACCATGCTCTTGTATTGTTAAAAACAACCCTCTAACTGACCAACAAAATAAAAAAAACAACCATTCTAAACTTGAGGTGACCTAGCTCTACCCTTTAGTAGTCAGGTGCAAACTTTAGTACCAACATGCCCCTTCACTAAATGGGGAATTGATTTCACTACATGCCACCCAACCTCTGCTAGGGTTCATCATTATATCAATGTGGCGGTAGACTACTTCACTAAGTGAGTCGAAGCCATGCCAAAATTTAGTAATGATGGGGAAATGATGACACTTTTCATTTTCAACCAAATTGTTGCTAGGTTTGGTATACCGAAAGAGATTTTCACGGACCATGGTAGTCACTTTCAAAGTAATATGATTACTGAGTTAACATCAAAGATAGGGTTTAAGAAAGGACATTTGTCACCCTATTATCCACAAGTGAATGGTCAAGTGAAGGCTGTCAATAAGTCTCTTAAAACTATTCTCCAACGGACAATCAATTTGGCCAAGTAGAATTTTCATTTGATGTTATATTCAATACTTTGGGCATATCGAACTTCCATCAAGATTTCTATAGGTTTCTCTCCTTTCCAACTTGTTTATGGGTTGGAGGTAATATTTCCTATAGAGTGTCATATTTCTTCTCTCAAGTTGGCATTGGAACTACTTGTCAGTGTTTCATGGAAACCTGCATAGGAGACCTAGCTAAAGCATACACAAACAAAACTTATCAAGAAAAGGAAGAGAGATACACAATGAAGAACGAGAATCAATGTATATAATAATATTATCAATGAGTGAGTGATCTTCACTCATATAGGCAATGACATCCTATAATTAGGAATGCATGCATAATAGTGATGGTCTAAGATTAGAAAGTCTAAAATAGAACTAGTCAGTTAACTCCCACTGAACTAGTGTTACTCCCACTGAACTAGTGTGCCGAAAATAGAAATTTCTCCAACACCCCCCCTAAACATCACTATGGAGTAAAAAATGAGTCCTGACTACTAGGACATTTTAGGTAGTCATGTAAAATGAAATTAATGAACACTGAATGAAAATGAGGAAAGAGGGAAAACCACGTGGGAATAAAATCCCCCCTCAAAGGACAATGTATCAAAAGAAGAAAAGGAAGTTACTAGGAAACTGTGTTCTTCACTGTAAGACGATCCCACAAAGTCTGAAAATTATTCTCAGTGAATGTCTTGGTGAATATGTCAATAGTCTATTTAGAGAAAGGACATAACTGCAAATCAATGATCATGTCATGTACTAAATCTCTGATGAAATGCATGTGGACCTCAATGTGTTTGGTTCGATGTCGCTGTACTGGATCTATACAAAATATCAATGTACTCTGATTGTCACACCATATGATAGTCGGACAGTGAAACTGGATACCAATATCGGTAAGAAAGTGTTGAAGCCAAAGTGTTTGAATGACACAGTTGACTACTCCTCTGTACTCGGCCTCTGTGGAAGATAAAGAAATGGATGATTCCTTCTTACTTGACCAACAAATTGGGTCTGACCCCAAACTAAGAGTGTACCCAGACGTGGACTTGAAATCTGTGCTATCACCAGCCCAATATGAATCTGTGAAGCCTATGAGATCTAATGCACAACTAGCTGCATAGTGACTCCCATAACTCATGGTGCCTTGAACATATATGAGGATGCACTTGGAAGAATTCCAGTGCAGATCATGGGATTCCTACATGTATCTGGAAACTTCTCCTACTACATATGAGATATCTGGACGGGTGTGGGTGAGATATAGAAGACTCCCCACCAACTGTCGATACAAAGTGTTGTCCACTAATGGTGTATCCCCACCATCCTCAAGTCTGATCCCAGATAAGAAGGGTGTAGGTGCATACTTACAGTCTGTCATGTGGAATCTATCCAGAAGATCCCTGACATACTTATCCTGAGAAATCTTGATGCCAAAAGCATCCTCACTGATCTCAAGACCAAGAAAGAAGTGTAGTGGACCCATGTCCGTCATAGAGAACTTGTCATGCAAAATATCTTTGACCAAAGAAATGGTTGAAGCTGAGCTACCAATGATCAAAATATTATCAACATAGAGTACTAATATCATCACAGAGTCAGTAGTCCTCAACATGTAAACATTGGAATCAGATTCACATATAAAAAAATCATGTGAAAGCAAGTAAGAATCCATCTTTTCATACCATGCTCTAGGTTCCTTCTTGAGGCCATAGAGAGTCTTCTTCAGTCTACATACTAAAGATGAGTTCTGAATGAACCCTTTTGGCTGCTCTATGTAGATCTCCTATGAAAGGTCACCATGAATAAAACCATTCTTCACATCCATCTGGTGAACTTCCCATCCTTTGGTTGCTACAATGGCTAGAACCAAGCGAATGGAGTCCATCTTTGCTACAGGAGAAAAGGTCTCATCATAATCTATCCCATGAATCTGCTGAAATACTTTTGCAACTAATATGGCCTTGTACCTTCTCACCTGACCATATGATGCTCTCATGGTCCTGTAGACCCATTTGCATCTGACAAGTTTCCTCCCTGGTAGAAGTGGAACCGGATCCCAAGTCCGATTCTCTAGGAGAGAGTCATGATCCTTCTGAATGGTTGCTTCCCATAGTGGATTTCCAACAACCTCACTGTAGGTATGTGGATCAAAATATTGAACCATATAGCAATGCATGGGCATCACTGGTTCAGAAGCTGAAAGTACATGCGAATGATCCACATGCTGAGATCGAGTCCTCCTCGAATACAATGGATACCCTACAAGGTTTCCTGCTGCCTGAAGTGTGGAATGTGCCCACTTGGGAATTTGCTGAAGCTCCAACGTTGTCTCCTCATTTGGTTGTACTACCTACTCATCTGCATGTACAAAATCCTTTGAATCTGTGTCTGAATATGTAGCATCTGAGTGTGTGGAATCATCATCTTTGATGTCTATAACTGATGGAAGCATAGGAGTCTCTACATGTTGCACTTGAGGTGCATGCAAAGGAATCTCCTCAAACTGAACAATGTGCTCAAATATGCGCTAGTCTATAGAGGGATCAATCAATCTGTACCCTTTCACATCATATGTGTATCCCACAAATATGCAAGGTGTGCTTTGTGGATATAAGGCTTTCCTCTTTTCAAAAGGAATATGGGTCCATGCTCTAGATCCAAAGATGTAGAAGTGTGTGACATTTGGTTTGTCACCTGCCCAAGCCTCAAAAGGTGCCCTATCCTCAACAGATCTGTGAGGTGATCTATTATGTATGTAAGTATCATAGTTAAGTGCCTCAACCCAAATCTTGGAAGGAAGTGATATTGCATGCAACACTCAACTGGTCATCTCCTTGAGAGACATGTTCTTCCTTTCAACAACTCCATTCTGTTGTGGAGTGTATGGAACTGTATGCTGCAACTGGATACCAGCTTCATGACAAATATTATGAACATATTTGTTGATATACTCCCCCCCATTTCCTATATGAAGGATCTTGATTTTATTCCCAGTTTGTGTCTCTACTAGAGCTTTGAATTCTTTGAGATGCTAAAAAACTTCAGACTTTTGCTGCAAAAAT
This sequence comes from Picea glauca, assembly GCA_000966675.3. Lineage (NCBI taxonomy): Eukaryota > Viridiplantae > Streptophyta > Pinopsida > Pinales > Pinaceae > Picea > Picea glauca. The sequence continues at coordinate 208,401 of JZKD02S1677991.1, forward strand.
AAACCCAAGTATAGCGTGAGTAATCATCAATAAATGTAAGAATGTACCTTGCTTTGTTGATGGAAAAATGTGGAAATGAACCCATGAGATCACTGTGAACAAGCTCCAAGGAAGAGGAGGCTCTCCTTGCCTTCCCATTTTCAAATTTCTCTTCAGGATGCTTTCCAAGAATGCATCCTTCACAAACCCCTTTAGAAAATTGAATTTTTGGAAAGCCTTTGACCATTCCTTGCTTGGAAAGTCGTTGCATGTACCTAAAGTTTAAATGACCAAATCTCTCATGCCATACTCTACTACTATCATTAGCATGTGTAAGTAGCAAAGAGGAGTCATAGTCAATAAACTTAGTGAACTTATACAACCGTGATTTGTGATTTATCTCACCAACTGCAATAATGGAACTGTCATGCATGTCAAGTACAATAACTAAGTCTGATGTAAATTCAACCCTTTTACCTATTTGAGTGATTTGATAAATTGAGAGAAGATTTATAGAAATCTTTGGAACATGTAAAACATTCTCAAAACTACCATTATGGAGGTCCACTCTCCCTTTTCCTGCTACTGCTATTGGAGTATCATCCCCCATGAGAATAGGAGGTCCAGAGCATGAAATCAAAGAAGTAAAAACTTCCTCTTTAGCTGCCATATGATGTGATGCGCCAGAATCTATAATCCATGAATCAAATAAGGAATTAATTTAAACTAGAGCACAGTGATTACCTTTCTTAGGCGCATGATCTTCTTCCTTCTTCTTCTTGGCTCCTTCAAGAATGAAGTCTCCTTATTCTTCTGAAGTACCTATGTCATAAGATCAATTTGCTTCTTCATGCATGTGGATTCTTCATGATTCGGTTTATTGAAATATGTGCACTTCTTTCCCTTCTTCTTCTTCCCTTTGGATTTTGAAGAATCTTTAGAACCTAAAGAATCCTTGAAGGGTTTGGAATATCCCTCCTTCTTTGACTCTAGATGTAATAACTCATTTCGTTTCTACTTCGATTTTTTATTGGATGACCCTATTCCATCATTCATGGTGAGTGCATGTGCTTTGGTATCTTTCATGAGGCCCATCTGTATGAGTTTTGTCTACTCTTGTGTGAGAGACTCAATGAACTGATCCATCATAGGAATTTTCCAATTTGCGCTGAAAATACATCTTCTAGAATGGAAATTGGAGACATATACAACATATTTTGGTCCTAGCTTGGCCAAGATTGTTAGAATACGTTGTTTCTCTTATGTAGACTTGTCAATACCACATTCACCCAAGCTCAAAATAAAATAGTTAAATTTAGTAAATAAATCTTGTATATTATCGAAACTTTTAGGGTCTAAGGTATTCAACTCTACCTCAAGCATATGACCTCGCATCTCATCCTACTTTCCAAAGAGTCCTTCCAAGGTGGTCCAGATCTCATTTGGAGTCTTGCATGAGGCAACTTGAAACCATAAATTGGTGTATATTAACTCAATAAGTAGTCCTATGGCCTCATCCTTACGGTTCGCCCATCCGGTCTTCTCAAGCACTAATGTAGGCTATGTTTATGTCACCATCGTCAAATTGTACAATCCTTTTCTTTTGAGTTGGAATGTGACCTTTGGATTCCATTCAAAATAGTTTTATGATGTGAGTATTATCATCAGAATTGAATGAATAATTTGCATCGCCTCCATTCCTGCTATTGATTATGAAAAGATCTTGAAAACCCAGATTGTGGATTCTGAGATATGATTGACGGTGCTATGGAAATTATAGATATGATAAAAACAACTATATCTCCTAAAATATGATGTGGGTTTTGGATATTTTTGGTGAGCATGAGAATCCCTATGTTATACACCTTTGGTAAAAATTTCAGCCTAACCCAGACTATGGATTTCGAGATATTGCAATTTTACTGCAGAAAACCAATTTTGGAGGGTTGTTGAATCGTCGCACCCTAGAGAAGGATAAAGTGCGACGATGATAAATCATTGCACCCTAGTGAAGGAAATAGTGTGAATATTGTGAAAAATTGAATCATCACACCCTATATGAATAACACAGTGTGAAAACGTCACACCTTGGTTGTGTATAGGTTGCGACGATGCCTAGACAGGGATAGGCCGCGACAATTCCAATCGTCGCACCTTTCGATAGGGATAGGCCACGACGATTGTGGAAACTAGGTTTAATCAAGGACTCTTTCACTCTTCTCTATCTTATCTGGGTTTCTCCAAGCATCTCAACTCTAATACCATGTCAGTGTTTCATGGAAACCTGCACAGGAGACCTAGCTAAAGCATACATAAACAAAACTTATCAAGAAAAGGAAGAGAGATGCACAATGAAGAATGAGAATCAACGTATATTATAATCTTATCAATGAGAGAGTGATCTTCACTCATATAGGCAATGACATCATATAATTAGGAACACATGCATAATAGTGATGGTCTAAGATTAGAAAGTCTAAAATAGAACTAGTCAGTTAACTCCCACTGAAATAGTATTACTCCCACTGAACTAGTGTGCCGAAATAGAAATTTCTCCAACACTACTTCCCAACACAACTACACTTGAAGAGTTTGTATATATCAACCAGTTCGATGAACAATGTTGAGATGAAACCTTGGCTAACGAGGCTCATAAACAATGTTTCAAGTGTCAATATGATCGGTTGGTTCGCCCTAGAGTTTTCTCCGAAGGTGATCTTGTCTTAGTCTATGATCAAGATAAAGATCCCTTGGGGATAGGAAAATTCAAACCCATGTGGTTCAGACCATTTATTATTAAGAATTTTTTGTAAAATGGTGCTTATGAATTGGTTGAATTCGAAGGAAATACCTTTCCTGATCCCAATAATGGGATTTATCTTAAGAAGTATTATGCTTAGGTTGGTCACCTAAGTGTGACTTCTTGTAAATTGTCCATATTTTTATTTATACATTTTAATATCTTTCTATTTTATGGAAGTGTAGTTTATTGTGTTTCTACATTGTGACAGATTTCAAGTGAATCTGAGGTTTATGTTCGGTTTGCGGATGGTGCTAACCGACACACTCAGACTCTTTCTTCTACACCTTGGGTGATCTTCATGCCCACTAGTCAGTTGGTATCCTCTGGAGGTGTTTGTCTAGGATAAGCAACCAATAATGTTTACGAGTACAGTGTTGTAATAAAATCACTACGTGATGCATTGTTACATGGTATTTCTCACCTTCGGGTTCATCTAGATGCTCAACCGGTAGTGTCACAGTTAAATGGAGTGTATTGCGTCCACGATCTCACCCTTCACCGATGGTTCCTTAGGGTACATCTCTTAGAACGTTATTTTGATTATATTATGTATATTCATGTTCCTAGGAGTTCTAATCAATTAACTAATACATTGGAAAATCATGTTTTAGATTGACATCTTTCACACACATAAATATAAAATCGTGCACATACACGCACATGTAAATATATTTGTATAAAAGATACTTAATCCATAAGGGGAAAATATATGTATATATATAACATGTCCAAAAATTGATGTTACAATAAAAAATGTGGGCCATAGGCCTCTAAATGTCAATAATACATTATCGGGCTTAAGCCCTCAATACATATAGAGATACAAAAATGGGTTCTCTAGCATGCATGATGTCCAGTACTAGTATAAGCTATATTCCAATCGGCCCTATTATAATGTACTACAACATTGGTCATACATCGAAATAAATTGACCCATGACCTAGGTACTCCCACGACATGGGGCTGCATAGATGGCGACAAATCCTCGATCTCTGCCATCGACACACTCCGGGTGAGGGATGTCAAGTTCCTCTCTACCCATCTCAATACTCTCTTGACCTTTGTCGACGATGGTCCTGCTACTATTGCGACTCCTCCTCATTGGGTCTTCTCTCATGGACGATGCCTAGTTCGGGGGAGGTCTGTTGGACGCACTGGTCCCACATCTGTACATAACATACTTTTTGAGTTAGTACCATGACATTAACCAAAATATGTTTTATTTCTCGTAAATAAAATTAAAAATTATATATATATATATATATATATATATATATGAGTACGTGC
>JZKD02S1677991.1:212519-225606 GCA_000966675.3 Picea glauca
TTAGTACCATGACATTAACCAAAATATGTTTTATTTCTCGTAAATAAAATTAAAAATTATATATATATATATATATATATATATATATATGAGTACGTGCCTATCTCACCACGTGTTGCGCCAGGGAGCATAGGAATCTCAGGGTCTCTCAAGAAAATAATCCCTGTGTAGGGATAGTCCTTGATGGTTGGAATATGTCGTCTCCACTAATCGAAGAACTTGTCATCATATGACTCTCAAAATCCCTTTGCTCCCTGGCGGGGAATCAAAGCGGCCCATCTACACAATGCTGGATAGGTCAGTATGTGCCCTTGTACACTCTCCTTTGGACTTAGACCCGACACTCTTTCAAAGAAAATTTCACAAAGCACTATCTTGAATCCAAAGTTCTTATTCTTTCTAAGTTTACACTCTTTTAGTTGTATTTTCATATAGTTGAGCATCATTGTGATCTAATCGAAGATCACCGGTTACAGAAATTGCACTGCACAATGCATCTAAGCACGAGAATCCTAATGTAGAGAAATGGATCCAATAATCCTCCTAATCAAGTACAACACCACTCTCAATCCAAGGTTCTATATATTTTGAATGGGGACTTGAGATCCCATCTTCTTCGTGTTGGCCTCACAATACATATCAATGTAATGGGTTATGTGATATGGCCCTAGAGGGAAGGTTGTCAAGTTTACCGACTCATCCCTCCTAGAGAGACCGGTCAAGAATTAAATGTCTTCAGTGGTGATTGTCAAGGATTGGCCTTCTAGCATAAAGGCCTCTGCATCAAGGTTCCTATACTCAACAAGGTGATTTAATAGTTTTGGTTAGGCCCTCATGAATGGACAACACATTTTTTTCCATAACCCACATTGTTTTAATATAGCCACAATTGCAATTTCCTCTTTAACCAATCCACTTCCTCATGCTCTATCTCTCTCCAACGCACGTACATCCTGAATAATATAAATTTTTGGGAGATAGTGCCTTTATTTTCTCATTTTTAAGAGCATGTATGAACCCTATTTTGAAGACAGTCACGGGCGTATGCATGCTAATTTTATCTCATCTTGCGTACATTCATGCGTTGATCTTGGAAAACACACATACACACACATTCGTGCTAAATTTTAGGGCGTGTGGCCCCTAATTTTCTCTAAAAGCCATGAAAATTGAATGAATTTTCAGGAGAAAGGGAAGATTACTTACTTGGTTCAAGAATGAGTCGACTCCTTCCACCGTGGCTCTTCAAATGTGAAATTGAAGGAAGATGATTTTTTTTCTATTTTTGGGTTTTGTCAAACAACAATGGTGAAAATGACTCATTTCACCTCTATTTATAGATTTTTGACCTTGTGATGACCTAGTTTTGACCTTTTTTCCCTATGGTTTGTTCGATGGATGTTTTGATTCATTTTTGGGATTTTTTTGTCGTTTACAAGTCTTATGTGCTTCAGATTTGGTATTTTTAATGCATGGGTACTATGTATATCATCTTGTGACAAAGTTACATTTTCACCATTTGCATATAGGTTAGGCCTTTACTGCCTTACATCTTGCATTTTATCGATGATTTCCACTTTGCATAGGGTCAATCCCACCGAAGTGCAACACATAACCTTCTATTCAGCTTTAGAAGTGTCGTAATTAATTAGTAGAATCTTCCTCTCCATGGATTCCCTAGATAGATCCTTGTCTTGCATTATGGCATCCATATTTGAGTCTTCTATAGGATTGGGAGTCCCTTCATCCCCACCATGACTTTGTGTTGAAGCCTCATCCTTATTCTTCATCGTTTTCTGCCCTATACCCGAGGGACTCCCCAAGAGCATGGTTTGTCGTCTTTCAAGCTCACTTAAACTATGAAAGTGACATCTAACGATAAATTCTTTATCATTTTCGACCTCGTTTATATTACATAAGAAAAGGATCACCCCTGGAGTCCTCTTTAATATATTTTCATACTCTCTAAATTTGAAAATATTTTTGAGCGATCTTGTTTCCCTTCACGCTCGTCAAAGTGAAATTCGAAGGCACATAGTTTACCCATTTTTCGATTTAGATAGCTAATTTTATGAAAAAGGTACACCTTAGGATCTACTATTCACTAGGAGAGTATTCTCAGGTGTACGTTTAACCCTTTTTCATGCCTAAGGGACTAAATTTGCGAAAAAGGGCCATTCTACCTGGTTTTGGTTTATCACTTTTTCGGGCCTTGGAGATTATTTATGAAAAAGGAAATGCCCTTGGAGTCTTCTTTAAGCCCTTTTCAGACTCTCGAAATAAGAAAAGATCACTGAGTGACCTTGTTTCTTTCACACTTGTTATTCAGCCAGAAGGAACATCTATTTGGCATAAGTTTAACCCTTTTTCTGGCCAATAGATTACCTAGGAAAAATGTACGCCTCAAGAAACATGTCTCGCCAGGAGAGTTCTTCTAAGTTATGTTTTATACTTTTTGGGGCTTAGGGGACTAAATTTACGAAAAAGGACGAGAGAGTCCATAGTTAATCTCTTTCCAGACTCTTTAAAATTGAAAAGATAACTGAGTGATCTTGTCTCCGTCACACTCGTTAAAATGGTTTTGAAGAGACGTCCTTTTGGTATAAGTTTAACCCTTCTTCGTACTAACTGGACTATGTACGAAAAAGGAATACTCTAGCGCCAGTGACCAGAAGAGTTCTCCTTGGTAGTATTTTAATCTTTTTCGGTCCCTGGAGACTAAATTTATGAAAAAGATCACTCTGGAGTCTTCTTTTACTATTTTTTTAGACTCTCTAAAAGAGAAAAATTGTCAAGCTTACCTTCTTTGGGCTCGTAAAAATTTACATTGAAGGAGGCTCATTGTGTCAATTCGTGAATCGCATTGCATGTCTCACCATTGCATATTTGGCCTAATGCTGACTCCATTCTATTGTTGCTAAAATTTTAAAGAATTCCTTAGGTGCAGGCCTTGCAACATTTTTACCTTTGCGTTCTGACACCCTAACCCATGGAGGAATTTTATCGAGTGTCCTTATCCTGCACATGTCTCCTTGCACTGAGTATCAGTCTGTTCCATGCTCTTGGATATAGTTTTATTTCCTGCGACACTCATTCCTCCTTTGTGACATAACATTCTTTTATTATTTTTCAAGATCGTTAAAAATATGAAAAAGACAAAAAAATCAAATATTCGAAAAAGAGGGGATGAGAAAACATTCTCTTTTACTAGCAACAATCCAGTCACCTTTGGATAGAGCACATCCTTCAATTTGTTCTACAAAGAATTGAGAACAAAGAGCTATAACATAGAGCTATGTCCTCCTTCGTTTGGTTACTCTTCCAAACACATGGAGATTTTGTGGTGCCTCTTATGCCACATGCTTATGTCAATAACATGTTTCCCGAGTCTTTTCATTTTTCGTGCTCTTTTCCAAGGGAACTTTTTACAACCTGAGTTGTCCTTTCTACAATAAGTCTCTTGACCTTCATTAGTCAGCCATCCTGAGAGTCTTGTCAAGTGTACATTCAGAATCAATGAAGTTTCGTGCCTGATAATCGAGATCCTCCAGTATTTCTACGACAACTTGTTGAATACATTAGGATAGTGATTTTTACACTCCTATTATATTCCTACCTGAGTTATAAATATCTTGAAGATATTGCTTGAGTTATTGAAGCTATCATCTCCATCTACAAGAATTGATGCCTCCTGAAGATTCATTGTATTTGTATATCTTTTGATGATTTTGAGATGTATATCCATTGTGGATTATTCGCAACTACAATATATATATTGGCCTACACATTAGTCATGTGGCCACAATTATTATATATGACATGGATCTGTAGTGTATTTGATTGGAAACCATGCTTAGTTTGTCTTGAGCATGGGTATGCCCGCCTCAATGATTATTATTATTCTTTTGCAGATGACATGCTCACGAATACTCATCTGGGCTCACTCGACTCAATGATTTCCCATTTTATTAAATATGTTATAATGTATTTCATCCATCAATTTTTCTACTGACCTCACACATTAGGGGGCATTTGCTATAGCTCAAAGTGCCACTATCATGCATTTTTTACTTTGGCCTGCTTACTTATGCTAGGGATCACTAATGTGAATAAAGTCAAAGTCATGTAAAATAGTAATTGTGACAATTTAAAGGTGTGTTATGGTATTTCCTTGAGTCTTTTCAAGTTCAAGTGTGCTTTTGTACTGCTCAGCCATATGGAAAAATCATTCTCCTCCAATGCTGCAAAGTTCATTGTGAAAGTTCCTAGACTTTCATAGCGCAAAGTTGTCATTGATTTGTAATCATGAGATTTGGATCAAATTTTTGGGTGTGAGGGGATAAGTACACATTACTATATTATATGATAATCTCCTCCCTCATTCGAAATCATTCCTAGCCATCAAAAATCTCTGAAGAACTACATGCTGTGAAACTATCCTGTATGTTGCGAAAGTATATTTTTATCAGAAATTTTAAATCGTGTGCTCGTTTTCCATGAAGATTTTACAAGATATGCATGGGGGTAATATGAATAAAATAAATTAATTTTAGGTCAAAATACTTCATGGTTTTCGAGAAATGAGCCACCATCATCTACATCCATTTTCATATTTTCTCGAAATTCGTGAACTAGGTTTTGCCCATTGTTTTTGTGGAGAAGCATAATAATCATATTAAGTTGTTGAAAAAAAATTCATCTCAACCCAGTTCACCATTTGGGAGTAACATCAAAAAGAATATTTCAGTGCGAAAATGTTGAACAAGGCACATTGCAAAAGTACCTAGTCGTTGCAAAAGTGGACAAAGTTCTAGAATTTTTGGAAATTCGTGGGGATAGTTATCAAATCGACCAGATCATCTCCAAATATAAATTGAATGTTAAACATTATATTTTTTTTCCATCATATCATGCAATCAAATCATATTTTAACATATTTTTAGTGGGTCAAAAATCAAATCCTAAAAAGTAGGATATGGATAGATTTTGTAATTATTTATTTCCTAAGCTATTGTAACCTCTTCCTATCTTTAGCTAAGGAAGGATTTCGACCTACTTAGGCTCAGATATGATGTAATTCTATATATTGAATGAAGAAAAATGTCTAAAATGGGTTCGAGTGGGTGAAGGAGAAAGACCTCTTTGTTTTGTAGTATTTTTCTGTTCCGAAGGCAAGTGATCAATATAAGAAGTACATAATTTTCATCTGAAGGATTCATGTGTTCCTTTATTTGTTAACGTGTTTCTCTTTCTGCAATTAATCATTTTTGTGTACAATATTCATGCTTGATTGAGTTTATGTAATTCAAAATTCATGCATGTGCTCTGAGTTATAAAAGTTAAGCATTTCACTACCTTCCTCTAAAATCAAATATAAAATTCATCCCTGATAGATGCTTTATGTTGATGGACTGTACTCCTAATTTCTCCCACCACACTACAACAAGATTGAAAACCATAGATCATTATCTATCTTTCCCTTATCATAGAATTTCTCATTAACCAATAATTGTTCACTTTGATTTATCATTAACACTTGAATCCATGCTCGATGGATTCCTTCTCATATTTTCCACCACTTTCATGAATCTTTCCTCAGTTACAGATTTGGCCACTGTGCTATAATTTTAGTGATAGAGCCCTCTATGGTTGGAAAGGATAGATTCCATCCCAAATTGGTTTGAAGGTTACCTCTGTGATTATCCTTTCACAGCTAGGAAAATTACGGAGTGATAACATTTTGGCGCCATTGTCGGGGATCGAAGGTTAAATTTTCCCTGGGAGAAAACAACAAGATATCCAGATATAATTTTTGACGGTGAACCGAAATTAGACACAAGATGGTCATGTACCATTCACATGGTGATTCCAATCAATGCTTCAATCAAATTCACAAATTCCACTAGAGGACGCACCTTACTCATAAAAACATGAAGGGTCAAAGATCCAAGTATCAAAGTACAAATTTTATTCAAGATGTCTTATTCATTTTCATTAGTTACCTCTTGTCCTTTCCCGAACATGTTAAAATAATTTTCCTTTGCCTATTGCATTCTATTGAAGATCATAAATCTGCATTTGATTTCCCTTCTTTGAAAACTGTAAATACGCATTCTCCTTTTACTTTTGATCTTGGTCAAGATCTTCCATCCGAATCACATGATGTACATGATCAGTCTGATAAGCCTCAAGATACCCAAGAAAATATAATATCTCTTGTTCTTAAGCCTCAAACCTCTAAGATCCCAAACATATACAATCCTCTCAAATTACCTCATATTCTTCATGATTTTCCTTTGAGGCACTACAAATACCTACCTATGTTTGATGGGAAACTTGAGAATATTTCAACTGAAAAACATGTTCAAGATTTTGAGCATTTTCAGATCTTTTTGAAATTAAACATGATGATGTGTGCATGAGAGCCTTTTCTCAGTCACTATAAGGAGATGCCAAAGACTGGTTTAGACACTTACAACCTAAATCTATCATTTCGCGGGAGGAAATGAAATAATTTTTTCTGAAATTTTGGGTTGAGAGAAAATCATGGGATCAATACCTTTCTGAATTTTGTTCCATGAAGAGACAAATTAATGAAACAATATCCATGTTTAGCAGAAGGTTTTCTGGTTTGTATTACAAGATGCCTAAAGGAATTCAACCCCTATAAATTGTTTCTATGATGTGTTATGCAACATCCTTTCATCTGGATCTATCTTTTCTTCTCATGGAAAGGAAGTCTATGCCCTTGCAAAAAATGTTTCTTGATGCATAGGAAGTGGAAGATAACCTTCAATCTTCTGGAAAGATTTCAGATCAGCTTGAGGACAAGGAGTTAGATATAGAAGAACATGAGAGTGACCATGAAAAAAAAAAAGTTGATTTAAATTTTGAGCAGAGGGTTAATAAGATCGTGCATTTTCTTGAAGTTTCTAATGCTGATGTGTTTGCAGAGAATAATGAAAAGTTTTATGATCCACAAGCTATTGTCCCAAAATGTTTTGCTGCTGATTGGAATTTTAATTCTTGTCATCATGAGAAGAGAAATGATTTTGCCAAAAAAAATTCAAAATTTTCAATGATGATGTTTTTGTAGAGGATAAGGATCAACTTGTTACAGAGAAAGATGTAGTCCCAATTTTTCTTGTGGATGACATGGTGGAGGTGGTTGATTTTCCCAGGTATGGTGAGTATAATGATGACTATGAGGTTGAATTTTTAGAGCAATCAACTGGATGTTCTCAGTTAGAAAATGTTCCTTTTCAACAATATCACAATTATAACAATGAATATGAAGAAAATGGTAAGTCAACTCAGGATAACTATTTGCCTTTATGTTTTTCTTCATTTGAGATGTTGAAAGAAAATTTTAAAATTATTAATGAGGTAGAGAAATTTGAGCTGGAACAAAGTCATACAAATCAGGATTTGGAAATTATAAATCAGTAGCAATCTATTTGTGTTCTTCACGACCTTGTAGCTGGTTATTTGGATGGTTTATGTAGTCAAAGCTTTTAGCCTTTGATCAGTTGTAAGGATAGAAATGAATATGATGGTCAGCTAGTATTAGAACCAACTATGACTTTGTTGTCGACATTAGTTTCATTATATAATTTTAATGCATATTTTTAGTCCTTTTTTGACAACCAACAGATTGAGATTCATAAAAACAAGAGAGCAGTTGGAGGTATGATACAAAATCAGATCAGTATGCATTCTTCTGAGGACCCCTTTGAAGAATTTTTGGAGTCAGTGAACATGCCCTGTTTTTCATATTTTAGTAATAATGAACTTGTTTTCAAGATTACATCTAAAAGGCCATTAGGCAGGTATTTCATTATGCTCTTGAGTAAACACATGCAAGGAGGCCAAACAATGGATAAAGTGCTTGCATGGTTGCACTAGATCTTTGATTTCACTTGACTGAGTAGTCTCTATTTCATTTTGGTAGGTAGGTGTGTGAATAAGCTCATTTTTTAGCAACCTTCAACAACTTAGAGTAGGATGGTGTGTGCAATAAGCTTGATGGCCAAGAAATTTTTTCAGTTTGGATTTTAGCAAATTAGTTTCTAGCTTGAGCAGTTATGATCAGTTTCATCTTCTAGTTTGTACAAAAGGTTGGCATTTCAGTTTTTCAGAGCAGGTTGCAGACATGGTTTGACATCAACCCAATGGATCAGGCTACTAGTCTACGATGTTCTTTGTCAACTCACAGGGAGCCTAACATCCCCATTGGAGCATATGTTAGGGTTCACTAATATGAATAAAGTCAAAGTCATGTCAAATGGACATTATGAAAATGTAAAGGTGTGTTATGGTATGTCCTTGAGTCTTTTAAAGTTGAATTGTGCTTTTGTACTGCTCAACCATATGGACAAATCATTCTCCTCTAGTGTTGCAAAGTTCGCTGTGAAAGTTCCTAGACTTTCACAACGAAAAGTTATCATTGATTTCACCATGAAATCACGAGATTTGGATCAAAAATTTGGGTGTGAGGGGATAAGTACGCATGAATAGCTTATAAAATAACCTTCACCCTCATTCAAAATCATTCCTAGACATCATAAAGCTCTGAAGAACTGCATGCTACGAAATTGTCTTGTACGCTACAAAAGTATATTTTTAACATAAATTTTAAAATGTGTGCCCATTTTCCATGAATTTTTTACAGAAGATGCATGGGGATAAGGTGAATAAACTCATGTAATTGCGAGTGAAAATACTTCATGGTTTTTTAGAAACAAACCATCTTCACCTACAACCATTTTTGGATTTTCTCGAAATCCATGGACTGGGTTTTGCCCAATTTTTTTGTGGAGAATAATCATAATCATATTATCTTGTTGAAAAAAATCAGCAAAACCCAATTCACCATTTGGTAGTAGCAGCAAAAAGAAAATTTCACTGCGAAACTGTTGAACAAGACACGTTGCGAAAGTGGATAGAGTTCTAGAATTTTTGGAAATTCACAGGGATAGTTGTCAAATCGACTAGATCAACTCCAAATCTAAATTGGAGGTTAAAAATAATATTTTTTTCATCATATCATGCAATCAAATCATATTTTAGCATATTTTTAGTGGGTCAAAAAACAAATCCTAGAAAGCAGGATATGGACAGATTTTGTAATTATTTATTTCCTAAGCTGTTGTAACCTCTTCCTATATTTAGCTAAGGAAGGATTTCAATATCCTTAGGCTAATATATGATGTAATTCTATATATTGAATGAAGAACAAGGTCTAAATGGGGTTCGAGTGGGAGAAGGAGAAAGACGTCTTTGTTTTGTAGTATTTTTTGTGCTTAAGGCAAGTGATCAATACAAAAGTACAAAGATTTTCATCTCAAGGATTCATGTGTTTATGTTATCTAGTGATGTGTTCCTTTCTTTGTTAATGTGTTTCTCTTTCTGTGGTTAATCATTTTTTTGTATAATATTCATGCTTGATTGAGTTTATGTAATTCAAAATTCATGCATATGCTCTGAGTTATAACAATTAAGAATTTCACTACCTTCCTCTAAAGTCAAATATAAAATTCATCCCTAATATATGATTTATGTTTGATGGACCATACTCCTAATTTCTCCCACCATACTACAACAATCTTGAAAACCAGAGATCATTAGCTATCTTTCCCTTGTCACATAATTGCTCATTAACCAATAATTGTTCACTTTGATTTATCATTAACCCTTGACTCCATGCCCAATGGATTCCTTCTCAACTCTGCAACCAATTTCATAAATCTTTCCCTAGTTACATATTTGGTCACTGTGCTATAATTTTAGTGAGAGAGCCCTCTCTGTTTGGAAAGGCCAGGTTCCAACCCAAAGTGGTTTGAAGGTTACCTTTGTGATTATCCTTTCACAGTCGGGAAGATTACAGAGTGATAACAACTTAGACATACACCAACCACTTTTGGTGAGGTTCCTCTTAAAAAAAAACTTTTTTCATGGTGTACGTTCCCTTATACATATGCAACGCACATACGTATGGTAGTTGCATGCCTGGAATCCCGCATATACTCTAAAAAGTTGCAAAAAAAATAAAAAAAATTGCGCTTTTGGGATATGTTAGGTTGCACAACCATATTACCTCCTGTATCCTTTATAACAAATACTTAACCATATTTTATCCATATAAAAGTGGCCCTAGGGGGGTCATTTGGAGATATGAAAGAAGAGGCAAGAGAACTTTGCCAAATTTTCTCCCTTGTATTCCAAGCCTTTTGCATCCTGCTCTGAGTTTCATCCTAAACATTCCATTCCAGTCATCCTCCTTTATACAATTCATCCCTTACCTTATATTGGCATGTTGGTTGTGAGGATAGAACATTGGGAATAATGCACTTGGAGTTAAAGTAAAGGAACCCAGGCAAGGTTTGTGGAGTGGCGTCAGAAAGATTCAGGTTGTAATTTCCAATCTTTTTATCAATAAAAGAGAAACTTCTTGTCCTGGATATTTATTTCTTTATATTTATGTTTATGAATGTTTTTCATGAATATATAACCCTTTATATGATATTGGTAGTTACACATATGATGTCATAGTTTATTCTGTGAATTTATTTCAGGCCAACTTTGGGAGGAGGCCTCCAATATTGGAACTGACAACAAAAGGAAGAGATCTACAACAGACGGAAGGACTCAAGGTACACATTTCAATATTTCCCCCTTCCCTTAACTATCATTAGGTTTTTGTTGTATTTTGGGTAGAAAAGAAGGATTTCTATCTTTTAAGGTGTCAAGGCTCATCCTAGTTACTAGACCCGGATTAGGCATATTTTTCCCCATAGCACTAGGAGGGTCATGGATATCACCCTCTTCTTCTCCAAATATGAGTGTGTTGATCGATGTGGGACTAAGCCAAATTGATACCATGTGGTTATAGAAAATATGATTAGGGTGAAACCCTTTGATTTCTTTTGCAAACTTCAAATTAAATTGGTCAAAGTACAAGGAATATTCATCAATTTTGGAAATTTCTCTCAAGAGAATTTCACCAACTCTCCAAGGTAGAGGAATAAATTGTTTTTTCCTTCTTTCATATAAAACATGAAAGGAAATATTATATTTCCTTGCCACCTCTATGATAAATAACTTGTCCATCACATAGTAAGGAAGACATATAGGCTTTTCATGAGAACAAAAAATCTTAATGATGTTGTAATTATCCATTTTCTCAAGAATTCCCTTTTTATCCAAAAAACTGGATGCTTCGAATGAAATCCTAGAAGTATCTTCTCCAAAGAGAAATTTCTTAAATTCTGAGACAAAATAATTGTAAACTTCATAAAAAATAATTGATAACTTTCTGTCTCCAAAGAGATTTATACCACATAGTCACAGGGTCAATTTTCGAGTTTACCCTTTTTCCAAAAATCAAACCTTTAAAAATATGACAGCGTGTGATAGAAAATATTAGATAGGATGCCATATAGAATTTTTCTCACTTTTGAAATTCATTAACCATGTGGAAATTTCATTTGATATAATCTTCTCCCATTCAAAGACGACATTCTCACGAACTGTAAAATGTAAAATATAAAACTCCAGCCAGAGAATAGTTGTCGTAGAATCTTGACTAGTAACTCTGGTAAATAACCAAGCAATTTCTTGATAAGGGTCCTTTAAAGAACTAGACTAGATTCTGGATAAGTCTTTCGACATTGTAGTAGGGTCTTGTAAGTATTCCTGCAGGAGCTCCATTCCATTATTTTTCCCTTTGAGAAAAATTTTGGCCTCTTCTCCTTTGTATGTTAAGTTCGGCTCTGGAAATTTTAACATTTTTTTGAAAACTAAAGGCACCAATGAAACAATGGAGCCACTTTGTAGTGGAATGGTTATTATATTCTAGATGAATTTATCAATGCACCTGGTGAAAATATATTTACACTCAAAAACCTCTGGGACACAACCAACCAGATCTATTCTTGATGTCCAAACCTTATTATTATCTTTATCTAGAAATGCTTAATAATACCAATATGCCCTCGACCAGTGGTAGTGATCCAGATATTTTCGGCACGAAATGAGAGTGGAGATATAACACATAAATATTTAGAGATATTGCAAGAGAGACAACAATATAACAAAGATCTAATGGAAATAAAACAAGAGTCACAGATATACAGTAATACATGATTTCTATTAACGAAATAAATGTACAGAGACTATAAAATACAGAGTAAAAGACTCGCTAGAATGGTGGTAGCTTATCTCTGAGAAGAGATGTGACGGATACTCGCATCTGTGAGAAGATGATCACAATGAGGCTTTGAAGGCATTTTTACAATAAGCAGGAATGCCAAAAACCATAGACATCCAAAAACCTAACCCTGGGAGATGAAGCAGCAAAAGTCATGTGGGCCCCGTTTGGGTAAGTTGATGCATCAACTTCCCGGGGTCGTAACTTTTGCATACGATCTCTGTTTTAGGCCTATGATAGCTCATTGGAAAGATCTATCCGAGGAATACAACTTTGGATGTGAAACATGATCTATGATCCATGTTGCTCCCCATTTTCTCAAAAAAACATCGTTTAGGGCCTCAAAATGGCCTCAGAAGTTAAAAACTGCTAAAAATAGTAAATTACCAAAATTGCCAGAAACATGTTTTGGGCTAGTTGGAGAAGGTGGGTGGCCACCGATATCCACCTGGAACAATCCTCCCTCCTTATGAAGCAATGGTCTCCATTGCGTTGAGTTCCCGGGGGAGAGGGGAAAGCGATTGTTGAATCTGAATCTTGGTGATCTGCTTGCTTTGCTGGAAAAGTGGCATTGTTTAGCTTGTTGAAGGCTATCATGAACCTTTAGCTAGAAGGTTTGGACCTTTTTAACCAGTCTGTCTATTTTAGATGATTGTGTGCAGAAGAAATATTTGTGCTTTGTTGCAACCTTGTCGACTTGCTTCTGTTGGATAGAAGGTGCTTGGGCCGAAACTGTGGTGGTTACAATATCCTTTTGTTCCCCTTTTGAACAGATTGTGGAGAAGATGAATTTTGTAGTACGAGATACTACCTTGCGACACTGTTTAGGTGGGGCAGTAGTTGGAACTACCTCTGGTATCCTGTAGAGATGACCCCCCA
>JZKD02S1677991.1:225656-272336 GCA_000966675.3 Picea glauca
CACTACGGGGTCGAGACTCATAGATAGCATGGCGTTTCCACATATATGGTTGGCCCAAGAGAACATCACAGACATCCAGTGGGGAAACATCACATAATACCTCATCCTTGAAGGGCTGGATGCCGTATGACAATCAACATTGTTGGCTGACATGAAGATCTCGTCCTTGGCGAAGCCACCCGATGTTGTATGGTTGCGGGTGTGGTGTTGTCGACAATCCCAACTGTTTGATGACCTTTGTTGAGATGAGGTTCTTCTGGCTTCCACTATCAACAATAAAATGCAGCGATGTCCCCTTCACCCACATCTGTGAATGAAAAAGGCGCTCCCCTCTTCTAGATCTATTGGTTCTTCTGGTTGAATTGTTGCGGTCGTGACAATAGCAGTGGGGTCTGCGTCGATGATTTGTATTTTACCAGTATTTTCAGAATTATATTATGAATCAGGGTTTGGATCCTTGTCTTTGATCTCAGCCACCAATGACTGTTTTGAGTGACATTCATCGTTGTTGTTCCAGGGGCTTTTGTGGAAATCGCACCATTTTTCGGTGTCCTTTGTCTTCCCATGACCCTTCTTTTCCTGTGGCTTGGATTAGTTTTCGGGAGACTATTTGTTAGGGTTGTCTTTGTTATACTTTGGTTGTTGTGGATTTGTAGACCTGAACTCTCGTTTGTTCTGGTGCTTAAATTTCTACTCGATTTTAATAGCATATCGATAGGCAGCACTGAGTGATGAGATGTCCAAGAAATCCATTTCAGTTTGGATGTATCTGTGTAGAGCCCTATGGTATTTTAGAACCAAATGTCGTTCGGAGTCTTTGATACCCAGCTTGGTGCGCAAGGTATGGAAGCTATTGGTGAAATCCAGAACTGATTGGCCCCTCTCTTGCCGCGGCGTGGTCCATTTCATGTACTGGTCCTCATAGTTTCCAATAGGGTAATATTGTTCCTTTACCACATCCACAAAAAAATCCCAAGTGGGCTTGACCCCATATATTCCAAACTCCTCTGTGGAACTCTACTCCCAGTAAGTTTCCCACTAATGTTTAACATGGGGGAGAGCCTTAAGGAGTGCGAAGGTGATCTTTTCCTTATCGAAAAAATTATGAACAGAGAAATAACCTTCTAGCAGATTTAACCATTTATCTAGGGCATCTGCATCTATTTGACCTTCAAATACGGGAATATCAAAATTAACTTGTACCTTGAAAGGCGAGGTGCCTCCAACGTGGTCGCTTGATGAAGATGTGCCTGATGCTATCGGGAGGCGTTGAAGGATGTGGGAAAAAATCTCCATCATTTCGTCCCTTTGTCATGTGAGAGCTTGCTCAAGCAACAGACTGATAGGATCGTTTTCTCCATCATTTTTATTTTCTTCCGCCATTGAGGGTTTCTTGGGTGTGTGAGAGCGATTTTCCTCAAGAGATACAAGCTTGAGACCCAACATTCTATACTCAGACCTTGTCGGGGACATGCACTGAAAACGATCAAGAGCAGCCTGCTCTGATACCACTGATCTAGATATTTTCGGCACGAAATGAGAGCGGAGATATAACACATAAATATTTAGAGATATTACAAGAGAGACAACAATATAACAGATATATAGCGGAAATAAAACAAGAGTCACAGATATACAGTAATACACGATTTCTATTAATCAAATAAATGTACAGAGACTGTAAAATACAGAGTGAAAGACTCACTAGAATGGTGGTAGCTTATCTCTGAGAAGAGATGTGATGGCTACTCACATCCGTGAGAAGATGATCACAATGAGGCTCTGAAGGCATTTTTAAAATAATCAGGAATTCCAAAAACCCTAGACATCCAACCTAACCCTGGGAGATGAAGCGCCAAAAGTCATGTGGGCCTCGTTTTGGTAAGTTGGTGCATCAACTTCCCAGGGTCATAACTTTTGCATACAATCTCTGTTTTAGGCGTATGATAGCTCGTTGGAAAGATCTATCTAAGGAATACAAATTTTGGATGAGAAACATGGTCTATGATCCATGTTTCTCCCCATTTTCTCAAAAAAACATTGTTTAGGGCCTCAAAATGGCCCCAGAAGTTAAAAACTGGTAAAAATAGTAAATTACCAAAATTGCCAGAAACATGTTTTGGGCCAGTTGGAGAAGGTGGGTGGCCACCAATATCCACCTAGATCAGGTAGTTGTGATCTTCTCTGCCAAATAGATTCAAGGTATCCTCACATAACTGTTGTTTTATTTTGGCCATCTTCAATAGGTTGCATGATTCCTTCATTATACTGCTTAGAACAGTGAAATAATCTTTACATTATATCCTTGATGAGAGAATTAAGTGAAATAATCTTTACAATATATCCTTGATGAGAGAATTAACTTGAAATAAATATGATTTTACCTCAATAGAAACATCATTAATAACATTTTCAGAATTTAATTTAGTATTTGAGTTCGTAGAGTTAGCATTTAATATGACTCAAGAACTATGAAAGAGAAAGGAGAAATCATGATGGGGTGACAAAGTGGAAGATTTCAAATGAGAATGTGAGTCTGCAAGTCTGAGAGTCCACGAGTCCACTGTGATAAGAAAAATGGATAAGTATCTATACTTATCAGACAGACTTATGAAGACAGGAAGATACAAAGAAAAGAAAATATGAGTCCACGAATGAAAAATAAACTAAGTGTTGGGAAGAGGTTCAAGGAAGAAAAGTAATAGACCATGAGTGCGTGAGTCCACCAACCCGTGAATATAACAAAATGACATAAATTGAGCTTGAGGAAGAGTCAGAAGATGAAGAAGAGGTTAATATGGAAGAATAACTTCTCAGTACCTTGGAGGAATTAAGAAGATTCAAAAACCGATATAGACAGCTGAAACATTTTGTAGTTGAACAAAAAGAAACACATGAACATAAATAAAAAGAGATGGAGAAACTCATGAGTGATGGAAGAAAGTCTGGACAAGTCTCTTAAAGAGAAACAAATAATATATGAAAGAATGGAGGCACAATTAGTTCACCTAAGAAAAGAGCTTGGTGCAAAACTTATTCAAAAAAGATACAAAAATCGCTCTAAAATCTTAGATAAGATTATTACCACACAAAGGGATTCAAGTAACAAAAATTGAGTAGGTTATTCTCAAGAATAAAACCAAGTTAACTCAAAATCTTATACAGTTGCTCTCCTCAGTACATTCAAGAAGAAAGATGAAGAAAATAAAAGTAATGATCAGAACTCCAGAGGATTAATTCCACCCATCAACAAGGAATATAAGAAAACACCAAATAAGGTTTATCAAAATAGATATCCCCACATTTTCTTTGGTTATTTCTTTGCATGCTCTAATTTCATAAACAAAGCTATGAATTGTAGGGCATATGGAAGGAAAAACTTGAGGGTTAAGAACTATAACCTTAAAGATAACAAAACAATAGATCAAGTTAAAAGTAGAAATTATAACTCCTTTGCACCTCTACAAGAAGGGAACTTAGAATGCTTCAGATGTCATAATTATGGACATAAATCAAGTAATTTCATATTAATGGAAGTCTCAAAAAAACCAAAGTTCATTAGAGAGAAAAAAAAAGCTTTGGAAAGAAAAAAACATCAAAAGAGGAATGTCTTATTGCCTTGAAAGCACAAGATAAAGAATATCTTTGGTATGTTGACAATGGTTGCTCAAAACATATGACATGAAATAAGGACAAGTTTTTTAACTTAAAGAAACAAAAGGGTAAAGTTACATTTGGTGACAATGTTTATGTAACATATTTGGGAAAGGCACTATGAATTTGGGAAAAGACAAATCCATGGATGTGTTTCTTGTTGAAAAACTGAAACCTAGCCTATTAAGTGTCAACCAGAACTGTGATCAGGGGCACATTTTCATCTTTTATTCCCATAAATGTGATATTAGAAGAAAGTACTTAGGAAAATTGGTTGGTACTGCTCCTATAACTCATGAGAATGTATATATACTAAATACAAAATTGAATGAGGAGTGTCATATAAATTTAGTATATGAAAGTTGGTTATAGCATAGAAGGTTGGGGCACATTAACTTTGACAATTTAGTGAAAGTTAGCAATCTTTGGGCAATAAGAAACTTTCCAAAGATCACAAAGCCCTCAAATCCTATGTGTAGACATTGTCAACTAGGGAAGCAAACTAGGATAAGGTTCAAAACAAAAGAATACTCAACCTCAAAACCTTTAGATCTTGTTCACACCGACCTCTGTGAACCTACAAGGACCAACAGTTTGCAAGGAGAGTCCTACTTTATGTTGTTCATTGATGATTTTACTAGAATGGCTTGGGTATGTTTTCTCAAGGAAAAATCAGAAGCACTTAACAAATTCAAAGCTTTTAAGAGCCTTGTTGAAAATGAAACAGAGACAAAAATCAAATGTCTTAGATCAGAAAATGGTGGTGAGTTCACCTCAAAAGAGTTTGACCTCTTCTGTGAAACTCATGGAAGAAAAACATGATTCTCTGCTACCAGGACAACTCAACAAAATGGGATTGTTAAGAGAAGGAATAGAACAATCTAGGAGGTTGCAAGGACTATGCTCAATGAAGCAAGATTATCTGATGGATATTGGAGGGAAGTTGTAGGAACAATAATATAAATATTAAACAAAGGTCAGCTCAGGATTAATAGTAATAAGACTCCTTATGAACTATGGTTTGGGAGAGCTCCTTCGGTAAAATACTTCAAGGTCTTTGGAAGTAAGTGTTACATCAAAAGGCTTGATGAGAATCTTGGAAATTTTTATGCTAGATCTGATGAAGGTATCTTTCTTGGATATGCTTCTACGAAGAAAGCATATAGATGCTAAAATCTTAGATTACATAATATTGTTGAGGGTTCAGATGTTAAGGTGGATGATTTAAAAACAATAAATATCAAACATCAAGAGACCATACTTGACAGTGAATATGAAGATGATGATAAGTCAGTTGGTACACAAGCAAAAGAAGTAGAAGAGAATAAAGAACAAAGGAAGATATACAAGAGGATTAAATGGAAACCAGTGAATATGAGGAAGATATTCGAGAAGAAGAGATGAGAGAAGAATCCCCAAGAAGAGACACACAAACACCCTCAAGAATAACTCAAAGGAATCATCCTGAAGAATTGATTATTGGAAATAAAAGCAATGGAGTGCAGACAAGAAGACAATTGTTGTATCAGACAGAAATAACACTTTTGTCACATATTGAGCCCAGCTCAATCAAAGAGGCATGCAAAGATGAGAATTGGGTCACTACTATGAATGAAGAATTGGACCAAATTGAAAAAAATCAAACTTGGGAACTGGTTCCAAGACCAAAAAATAAGAATGTCATTGGAATTAAATGGGTGTATAAAAACAAAGTGAATGAGAATCGGAAAGTAATAATGAACAAAGATAGATTGGTATGTAAAAGGTATTATCAGGTTGAAGGGGTAGACTTTGAACAAACCTTTGCACCTGTGGCCAAATTAGAGGCAATTAGGATGTTCTTAGCCTTTTCCATCTACAAAAAATTGAAAGCATGCCAGATGGATGTCAAGTCATCATTTCTCAATGGAAACTTAGAAGAGGAAGTCTATATTGAGAAACCAGAAGGATTTCAATTAACTAACAAAGGAGACTATGTCTGTAAACTAAAGAAAGCACTCTATGGGATAAAACAAGCACCCATAGCATGGTATGCAAGGCTAGATTCTTATTTACAAGTACAAGGCCTCCAAAGAGGATCAACATACAACAATCTTTATTGTAAAATTGTTGGTGATAACATGATTATTATGGAAGTATATGTTGATGATATTATATTTGGGAGTGATGATGAAAAAATGAGTAAGGACTTTGCTAGGAGGATGCAACAAGAATTTGAAATGTCCTTGCTTGGTGAAATGAATTTTATTCTAGGATCACAAATAGTACAGTCTAAAATGGGATTCTTTATCCATAAGTCCAAGTATGTTAAAGATATGATTAAGAAATTCCAGTTAGAGGATTGCAAACCTGTTTGTAAACCTATGACAATAGGATGAAAACTAAGAAAGGAATATGAGTCCAAAGCTGTAGATCCAAAACACTATAGATCAATGATTGGGAGTTTACTCTATGTAATAGATTCCAGACTTGATTTCAAGCAAGATGTTGGAATGGTGGCTAGATTCCAAGATGCACCAAAATAGAGCCATGTTAAAGATGCAAAAAGAATCTTTAGGTATTTAAAATGAACCATAGATCTTGGTTTGTGGTACCCTAGAAAGAATTCATTATCTTTAAGGGCCTATTCAGATGCAGATTGGGCAGGTTGTGTAGATGAAAAAAAAATTACAAGTGGAGGAGCATTCTTCTTGGGAGAATCATTGGTAGCTTGGATAAGCAATAAACAATCCTCAATTTCTGTGTCTACCACTGAAGCTAAGTACATTGCAACAACAGAATGTTGCACACAAGTGGAATGGATGAAAAAAACCTTACAATACATCAAAGTAGTGTTTGAAGAACCCACTACTATCTACTGTGATAATACAAGTGTTATGAGTCTCTCCAAGAACCCTGCCCAACACTCCAAAGAAAAACACATTCCAATAAAATACCACTATCTAAGAGATCGGGCTGAAAATAAGAACATTAAATTGGAATATGTCTCAACACAAGAATAGGTTGCAAATATGTTCACTAAACCCTTAAGCAGAGATGTATTTGAATATCTCAAGCAAATATCGGGAGTAGTCTCTCTAACAATCTAATCTCTCAAGAAAATAATTCATCAATCGACATCAATTCATGGGGAGACAGTGATCAAAGTTAGGGGGAGTCATTCAACCATTTTCCCTTGATTTCAAAGGGGGAGAAATGAAAATAGTATTTCCATCAATGCCAAAGGGGGAGATTCTTGGCAATATGGAAATACAGGTGGGCATTGATGGCATTGACATTGACAGTGTTACATATATATATTGACAATGATGTATGTTGACCTGCTGACTATGATGATTACGAGGCACTCTATTATTACAAGCTCTATGATGTGCTTGGAAGAAAAGGGTTGTATTTGTGATAATGCTCATACTGACTATCCTATTACTGACCTTACAACAGAGGTGTTTGCCAGTAGACCTCTGCTTGATATTGATGGAAGAGTATCTGTCCATGTATAAGCAATATGTAGGCCTCCAGAATTCTATCGATTGAGATGCATGTGAAAAGAAAGATGGGATGCCAAGATATGGACACAAAACTCAATATGAAGTGCATTATGTAAAGAATATAAAATTTGTAGGTGCATTGGTACATGCTAATCCTAGTTTGAAAAGGGATGAATGGAGTAGACTAAAGGACGAGATGTAGGTCAAGGACATGTATTGTAATCATGTTGCTTCACATTCTCCAACATCACATAGGAAGAGAGGAAGACCAAGGCTTATAAGTAAACTACATAATGTGTCACTGCTCGAGAAGAAAGAAGAGAAGGATGATCAAATTATTTCCATAGAAAATCTCCTTTCCACAAATGTCAACGAATCTGAAAATCTAGATAAGCTTAAAAGAAAAGTTGGAAAACCAAGGGTAAGGGACAGTGATCGTCATAAAGAAATGCTTTCCAACACTGAAATTCAATCATGGCGTGTCATGTTTTATGTCAATCAAGTTGGTTCAAAAATGAATGTTAATGAACCATAGAATAACAACATTATGGATATGGATTGTGGTCATGCCATCCTATCTGGTGGTACACCAATGTTAGTTAACACAGCTGGACTGAGGAAGATTGGACCAGAAGAATTTGAACAACAACAACAGAAAATCCAACACATTGAATAATTGGATCTCATGTTGAAGAAATAATGATCCAACACAACAAGGAACAAGCATCCAAAAGAAGAAGAATGCGCAACTGTATCAAAAGGAATATTCTTACACAATAGATAAGGAAGAATATGTAGGAACTAGAAGGAGCAATAATAGATATTCAATTGGATCAGAAAAAAAGTATCCAAGAAGCAGACAAAGGATCAAAGAAGACATGAATGACCTTAAGGGGAGAAATATGCAACACAAAACTAGTGACCCCAACAAATGTTATTTGTAGAGGAAATGTAATGCGCAATCACAAGTTATACAGATCAATGATAGGTAGAGCTAGAAGTCCATCATCAGTGGAGTCATCTCTAAGAGAAATAAGTGTTGACTGTGAATACTCAACAACCTTCTGATCAAGTGATCGACGGTGTTGATTAACTCATCCATTTTGGCATTATCCCACATTGGTAAAGGGGAAAAGTTTAAGTGGGTTTATATTGACATCTCTCTCTATTCTTATTCAATGCATAGTGCAGAGGTATGGCGGGGGCTCTAAGTTCTTGGAATTCATAAGAAGATCACTATCCTAGAGCTCGAGACGACCTGTCAGGCCCCCTACCTTTTGGAAGAAGTGACTACGACCGTTGATTTAATATTTTTTGTATATTTGTCTAGCACAATGATCATATGGGTGATCATGGGCTTAGGAGGTAAGACTGCCAAATTTTATCAGAGTCTGTGGCATAACACCAAGTATGGAGGGTCACTAATTCTGGAGGATCACCAAGTTCTCCAGCAAGTTAATAAACTTTCGAATCTTTACACCACTATTCCTGTCAGATTTTTTGGCATACTGCCAATTGTGAAGGTTCACCAAAAACTAGTTAAAACAGTGCATAACACCAAAGATTTCACACTGTCACGATTTTGGTAAAATGACAAAGATCATGGTGAATGTGGATCACATGAAGAAGATAAAAGAGGCTATACAAACCTCACAATAATTGTTAAATGGTTTACATGTTGTCATATGATCTCCAAAATTAATAAAACCCTGCAGTTACACAAAGACAGTAAGCTACACAAAGAAAAACAGTTAGATTGAATATTTGTTAAATAATTCATGCATTAAAAGATTGATTGAATATTTGTTAAAAACATTCATGCATTAAAAATGGAATTAAAACAAAGAAGAATGTTAATTGTGTTAGTAATAATCAATGTTAATTAAATTTATAATCTATTAAATGAAGAAGCATGATGTTTATGAAGAGTTGCATTGAAAATATTAAAGACTTATAAGTATGTTGAAATGTGAAGAAGAAATGGTGTCTTTCAAATAATTATTGAATATCAAGAACATAAGGAGACAGAGCAACAACTATGACACCCAGTGTTTGATATAGAATACCATTACTGGACTGCATATTCTATTTCCATATTGATGACCAAAGGGTGGCAAGGAGATGCAAGGGCAGGTTGGAGCCTCCAAGGGAGTAGGTGCTTCCTTGTCAGTTGTAGTTGACTAAATAGGGGGGTGTACCCTCCTACTAGTTGGAGATGGTGAACAAGGGGTGTGGGTGCATCTTGATCAATGGGTGCTAATATAAAGACGAATAACATCTTCCTTCTATTTTAATTTGTAAAACATAATTTTGTAGTTAATATCTAAAAGTGTTTGTGGTTTTCCTAATTGGGTTCCACGATAAAACATTGTGTTCAAATTTTGTTTGCATTGACAAAAGTAAAAATTTTGATAACGTTATTCTATCATTGATTCACGCCCCCCTCTCAGTGATAGGATCCGATCCTTCATAACCCATTATCAATGATGAAATTTTTTGGTACCCCAAAACTTGATAAAATATAGTATTTAAAAAACTTTATCAATTCTTCAGAGTCACCCCTTTTTAATGCCACTACTTCCTACCATTTCCTAAAATAATCTATGGCGGTGAGAACGTATACATGTCCTTTACTTGATTTTGGATTTATTGGCCCAATAACCATCTAGTCCCCATTGTGAAAATGGTTCTTCGACCAATATAGGTTGAAAAGGCATTGCAAGCCTCTTCATATTTCCTGAGAATATTTGACAAGAAAGGAATTTCCTCACCATTTCATATGAATCCTTAAAAATTGATGGCCAATAATATCCAACTCTTATTATTCTGTGGGCAATAGTAGTTGGTGAAAAATTTCCTCCACATATTCCTTCATGGAATTCCTTTATCAGTTCTCGAGCCTTCATTTCATCTACACACCTCGATAACATACCATCATAATTTCTTCTGAACAATGTCTCTGCAATTAATACATATTGATTGGATTTCACTTTTAGAGCTCTTATTTCTTAGGGAGTCATATTGATTGGGAACTGTCCATATCTTATATAAAGAATGATGTCTTTGTACCATTCAGAATTCAACATAGGTTTTCCTACTAAAATTGAGACTACCCCATTCAATGCATCATTGTCTACAATGAGCTTGCACAATCCTTGTCCTTTAAATTCATTTAAAGGTTTGATCTTGATATCATACTATTGAATCTTGGCCAATCAATTTTCCCACTTTCCCTCTCTCATTTGTTGATTTAGGAGCATCTTTAGTGGAGAAGATGGAGCATATGCTATAACATGGGAGTTCAAAATATAAGTCTAAAAATGCGCTACTGCCTTAACAAGAGAGAGTGTATTCTTCTCCAATTCTAAATATTTTAACTCATAAACCTGAAGGGTTTTACTCATGAATCTTATTGGTAATTCCTCCCCGTTAGAATTTATTTGTGTAAGGAATGAATCCACAACCTCTTATGTAGCAAAATAATATAAAATAAAATCTCTTTTAAAATCTGTATTGATAAGCACATGTGTTGTGGCGATTGCTCACTTAATATTGTTAAATGCACTATGAGTATCTGAATTCCATTCAAATATATGATCCCTTTTTAGTAGTAAATTGATTGGCTTGACAATGCTTGCATAATAAGGGACGAATCTTCTCACAAAGCTTATCTTTCTGAAAAATGATTGCACCCCTTTCTTTGAAGATGGAGGATTCAACTCATTAATGGATCTTATTCTTTCAGGATCGATGCAAATTCTTTTTTTACTGACTATGTGTCTCGACAACTTTACTTCAGATACAATAAATAAACATTTCTTTAGATTAAGAGAGATCCCATATAATCTACACTTTTCAAAAAAATTCCTCAAATGATGGATGTGTTCTTCCCTTGTCTTGGAATGGACGGCAAGATCATCTTGGTAATCAACCATAATATTCTCTATCAAATGTATGAATGCATGATCCATGGCCCATTGAAAAGTGGCTCCAACTTTATTTAAACCAAAGGGCATGCAGGCATAATCATATGTCTCCCAAGGTGTTATAAAAGAATTATTGGGCATGTCTTCCTCCATGACTAATACTTGATTATATTCTCAAAACCGTCTAACATGGTCATACAAGCTGATATAGTAACTTGTTGAAGAAAAAATTCCATGTTAGGAAGAGGATAATTGTCTTTTATGCTTTCTTTATTAAAATATCTGAAATCAACACACATTTGAATTTTTCCAGTCTTTTCCCTCACCACTACTGGATTTGAGAGCCAATCTAAATGTCTAATGGAATATATGATTCCAACATTTTTTAATTTTTCCAACTCCACTTTTACCAATGGCTTCAATTTGGGATTCATCATTCTAATTTTCTTCTTAAAAGGCTTTGCCCCTTATCTCAATGGTATGATATTTGGAATATGGATTTGTCATATGCCTTGAGATCATCATAACTCCATGAACATACATCATAATATTCTTTGAGTAAGGAAATATATTGGTCAACCTCCTATGATGTGCAATCAATCCCAAGATTCACATATTTTGGGGAATCCTTAGTTCCAATATTTATTTTCTTTGTTTCTTGTACCTTTCAAACTAACACTTCTTCTTTGAGATTCTTTGCTTGATCGTCTCTTGTAAAAAGAGATTCCTATTTTACACAGTCTTTTGGAATAGGGGGAGTAATATTGTCATTCTCCTTGTACTCATTTTGATTGGCCAAGAAATCATTCAATTCTTCATCATTTTCAAATGCCTAAAGGTATTCTTGATTGTCGGGAACCGAAGGTATGGAAATTCTTTTGACTTGGAATGAAATTTTCTTTGAATATCCTCTAGATTATATAATGAAGCAACAAGTGCCAAGGAATCTGTGTTTTGATTTTTCATGGAAAAAAGATATATTGAATGAACAGAAGGCCTCTATCAATTCATTTTCTCTTTTGACATACAACTTGAGTTTTTCTTTTTTGATATTATATCTTTGAATGACTTGATTTATAACCAATTCAGACTCACTAGTTATAATCAAGTGTTCAAAGTTCATCTCCAATGCTAGGATAATCCCTTGAATTAGTGCTTCATACTCTGCTTCATTGTTGGTACATGAAATTTCTAATCTAATAGTATGTGGATATATGAATTTTTCGGGACTTTTAAGTACAATTATAACCCCACTCCCTGATCTTGAGCATGCACCATCGAATGTCATTCTCCAGTATCCAGTAAAATAATTATCTTCTTGTTTCATACTTTCTTATTTCTCCAAATCGAGTATAGAATAATTTCCAATACCTGCGTCTATATAATATTGCATCATTTCATTGTCTTTATTCTTAAATGAAAATGGTTTTATGGGCTCATGAGGAACTTTCAACATTATCCCATCTTTGTTCGACAACGTCATGCAACTACCATCATTCATTATGTAACCACTAATCATTGAAGACCAGTCTCTTCCAAGGACTACTCCATATGTTGGGGGAAGATCAAAGACTATAATAATGAAAACGGTAATAATATGGGGAGCAACAATAATCCAAGCATATAAGTCCTTGATTTCTCCATAGGCTAGTACCTTTCTGGAATTGATTGCATAAATACTTTCTCCTATTTCGTAATATTTGGTACAACTCATACCGAGTGATTCCATGACTTCCAGGGGCATTATATTATCCGTCGCTCCAGAATCTATCAAACAATTGTGAAGAAAAACATCATGGTTTTCAATCAAGATATAAAAGGGGGAAACTTTTCCTCTCAACTTGACAATTGATATGGTCTGATTCTACCTTGGATTTGCAATAACAACTTCAATTCTTCCGCCTGGTTCTTCTAAAATTTTGAGAATGTTTTCTCTGTGCTGTGGAATTTTTACCACTTCCATGAAGGGTAGAGTGATTCTCAATTTAATAAGATCATTAACCACATTATACATCATTTGCAGAGTATTTACAATTCTTTGTTTCTCACTTGATTTATTCTTCTCTTTTTCTTTTTCTTTTTATTTTTCTATATTTTCCTTTGGTTTGGATTTATTTGATTGTTCTCATGTTTGGACAACATTATCTTGCAAGATATTATTCTCTTAGTTTTATTCAAATGTGTACATGGATTTATCGCATTCATATGTCTCTACAGATTCAAGAATTTATTCTTGAATGTAGTCATCCTCTTGCTCAATATCTTGTTCGTCACAATCTTCTTCAAGTATTACTACATTAGGAATAGGGCCCTTGGGATTCTGTGTCTCTATTGATCATTGGTATTTTCGATTCTTTCCCTATATTCTTGAGAATAATTTCTTCTTTTTTATGGAACTATCATTCTTGAATCAAGCCTGAAATTTCCATTTTTTCTTAATCTAATTATTTAATTCTGCATTTGCCTGATAGTTATGTTCATTTGTGCAATATCCATTTTCTTCTTTGTCTCTTGTGCTGCAACATGGTCAACTTTTACATTTGGTATGGTTCCTTTGAAGAAACCTCTTGTAGCTCCTTGACTTTCAAGATGTGTGTTTTTTGTTCCTCATTCTTCTTTGAGCTTGATGCCCCTTGATCAAAGATGGCCAAATTATCTATTTGTCTTTGTACTTTTCCAAGAATAATATCAGGGTCAGCTCCTATTTCAAACATGGCTTCTTCCATTGTTGTGTCTTTTCCCATTGCTTTATCTAGGTTTTCAATATGAGAGGCCCTAATATAAAACTTTACATTGGCATGCATGGCATTCTAATAACAATCGAGTACTACCAGAGGGCTTTTCCTTTTCTCTTTTGGTATTATGTTCAATGTTTTATTAAATCTCAAATTAAAATCTTGAATTCTTTCATTTTTTCTCATACAAATTTGAGAAAAGTTTGTGAGAAGAGTATGGTAAGCAACTGGGGGAGCAAAAATATTTAAAAACATCATTTCAAGATCATCAAAAGACCGAATCAATCTTGTAGGAAATGACGTGTACCATTCATAAGCTTGGTCGACCAATGTTTGGAGAAATAAACTTACCATCACATTGTCATCTTTGATAATATGGAAATCACAAACATCCAAGAATAAATATACATGTCTTTTTGGATCAGTTGCTCCATCCCCTGAGAATGTCTTCAATATCCCCTTTGGAAGAATAGGGAGGTCATTTTTTTCCCCTGAAGGTTTAGAGAGTATATCTTACCCTTCTCCTAGGGATTATATATATTCCTTCACATCTTCCTTCGTGTCTTTCTTCTATTCTTTCTTCTCGTCTTTCTTCACATCTTTCTTCCCTATCACCCATTCTTGAATATTTCTTCTTTTCTTCAAATAGACATTCTTCAATTTATAAAACTTGTAGCTTCTTACTCCTACCTCTTGTTAATGGTACTTTATACTCATCCATATTCAATTTCTATTTTGTGCTTGAGCTCTTGGAATCTATCTCCCGTCTCTTCTTTGTATTCTGAGGATTTCTCGTTCTTCTTCTTGAACAAGGGTCTGCCAAGATCTCTCCAATTCCTCTCAACTTTAGGTTTTTTTTATTGCAAGATTATATAATTGATGCAGAATACTTCTCTGGTTTTCGAATCCAATTTCTAGTTGGGGATTATCAGGTTGAGGCAAAGTCATGAAAATTTTTGGTCTATAACCAATCTTTATAATTCGTCCCCACTATGGTCGCCAAAAATGTTGACGTTTGAATCTGTCAGGACCGAAATGGAAACCTCACAAGGATATGAATCCCCATGCATTTTTAAAGAGGTGGTACTCTTCTTTGGATTATGATTTTCTTTGAATGTTTTATATCAAAAATAATATGGGATACTGTCAAATGATTGAATCCAACTCTTTATGTCTCAATAAAATTTAAAATTATGAAAAAATAAAATATTATATATATATATATATATATATATATATATATATATATATCTACTGAAAATTCCTGAGAAGGACCATGAATCTCAAACACCACACAATGTAGAAAATAATAAAATCCTCACAGCCATCACAATTTAATAAAAATTCTTATCACATTCAAATAAAAGAAAAAAGGTCCAATGTCATAAGAGAAATTTGAAAGAGTACTACTTATTAAGCTCAAAATAATATTTTCATAGATCGACTTCAAATATCTTATACTTAGAACTCAAAGTTATAAAATACAATCAAAACCGATCCCAACTTAGTTATTTGGAATTTCTAAAAAAGGATAGTGTTTGTTACAATACTTGAAATTTAAAGGCATTTGTCCATTAATGGATTGGGATTGGGTCTCCTGTTGACCATAAAAATATTTACAAGAAATACGATGAAGAGAAGAACATGGAGAGGAGCATGAGAAACATGATCTGGAAAGAATACAAGGAGGAAGTTATCAAAATTTGGTTATACTTTTCTAGTGAAAGAGTAAGTATAATTGTATGAAATCTGATAAAGAAGAAGGTATATAATCAATATGGACTTACTTTGATGGAATCTTTGTCTTTCATTTCCTTGTTGATGCACCCTTTATATATTTTCCCATTACGACTATGTGGCCGGTTGTAACTGCTTCCATTAGAAATTCGAAAATCTTGGTTATAGCCTTGTTTAACCATTCTTGAATAAATTCTTTTAAGGGGGAAATGATCACTTCTTTCTTTACTTTGATATTTAACAATTCACTTTCAATTTCTCTATGATCAATAGATAAATTTTGCAATATAGTTTCAATGTCATTTTTATTTGTGTACTCAACAAGCCAATTATCAATGCCATCATAAGTATACTCAAACATACTATCAAATTTTACGGCCGATGATTTCTTCAAATTCTTGACTTGCTCTTCAAATTTCTCCCTGCTCATGAGCATTAAATTTGATATTAATTTTGGATCCGAAACTTCAATAGTGTTTCCCGCAATATCCAAACCAATAATATTTGAGTATGCCTCAGTCTTTTTTCTGTGATAGCTCTTTTAATTGAGTTAGAAATTCTTTTAATGTATTAATCCTTTCCATCCAAAATGCCTTTAATTGTTTCATATGGCTCTGGGAGGGAAAATATTCATGTTTTCTTGCATGCTTCGTCATTGTCGAGACTTTTTCTATAAACATAGCAACCCCATATGTGAATAATCCCTCATCATTCTTTAAATATGCATTTAAGTATTCTTTAGTGTTTTGAATTCTGAACCCGAGAGAGGAATATTTTTTTTCCAAGTCCCATAAATATAAAACAAGAAAAATTATTTTCTTTATATTATCTTCAACAAAGTGTCGAGTAGAAATGATTAGACTTTAAATTCCTTTTACTCTCAAATTTGACTCTGGATTTCCTTGAAGAGTTATGTCAGGTTGTATCATGGCGACTAGGATAGCCAATATGGGTGGGTCCATGAGAGTCGCCTTCAATTATTTGACTCTCTCCTTAAGAATGAGATTTTCCTCTTCCATATTCATTACTGAAACATCCAATGCATCCCCTCTAACCATATGAATTGAGGATAATTTCAAAAGCATGTTTTTAGTATCAATGGTGGACCATGACTTTCCCTTCTTATTCTTCGAGGTTCTTTCAAAATTCAATTTATTTCAAGACCTATCAAATAAAACATTATGCACAAAAAAGAGGTCTTCGTCATAGAAGACTTCATCTTGAACAACTAATGCAATGGATTGTACATTTTCTTGGGTGCTTTCTTCATCATCTGGAAACCAGATATTTTCAATAACAACATCTAAGTCCATATTTTCAGCAAAATATCATCTTCAAGTATGTTTTGTTCTTCTCCCTCTTGTTGAGAGTTAACCCTTTTCCTTTTCGCTTGCAATTTATGAGGGTTTTACAGACTTCCTTGAGGGGGATTTCTTTCTCTAGCATCACCTGAATTATTACTTGAGGGTTTTCTTTGTTTGGACGATGCATACCAAGAATTTACTTTAGGAAAAATACTTCTGTGAGAAAAAACGGGTGATTGAGCGTTTATTTTACTTGAGGGTTTCCCTCTTTTCTTATGACCTTTAGTAGTGCTCACAATTGTCTCTACGTCACCAAAAAATTTATCAACACCTTGAACAAGAGGGTCATGACTATTGCCCTCTTCTTCTACAAATATGAATTTATTGATCGATGTGGGACTGAGCCCAACTGATACCATGTGGTTATATATAATATGGTTAGGGTCAAACCCTTTTATTTCTTCTGCAAACTTCAAATTAAATTGGTCAAAGTAAAAGGCATATTCATCAATTTTGGAAATTCCTCCCAAGGGAATTTCACCAAATCTCCAAGGAAGAAGAATATTTTTTTTTTTCCTTCTTTCATAAAAAGAATGAAACAAAACTTATACGTCCTCACCACCTCTATGATAAATAAATTTTCCGACACATAATAAATAAGAAATATAGGATTTTCATGAAAACAAAAATCCTAATGATATTGTAATTATCCATTTTCTCAAGAATTCCCTTTTTATCCAAAAAGTTGGATGCTTCCAATGAAATCTTGGAAGTATCTTCTCCAAAGTGTAATTTCTTAAATTCTAAGACAAAATCATTTTAAACTTTATAAAAATAATGGATAACTTTCTGTCTCTAGAGAGCTTGATACCACATAGTGAGAGGGTTGATTTTCAAGTTTACCCTTTTTCCAACACTCAAACCTTTAAAAATATGAGAGTGTGTGATAGCAAAAATCAGATAGGATGCCATATATAATTTTTTCTCACTTCTAAAATTCATTATCCGTGGGGAAATTTCATTTGATATAGTCTTCAGCCAATCAAAGAAGACATTCTCATGAATTGTAAAATGTAAAATATATAAAGACAGTCGAGGAATAATTATCGTAGAGTCTTGACCATTAACTCTAGTAAATAACCAAGCAATTTCTCGATAAGGGTACTTTAAAGAACTAACCTGGATTCTGGATAAGTATTTTGGAATTACAATAGGGTCTTGTAAGTATTCCTGCAGGAGATCCATTCCATTATTTTTCCCTCTGAGAAAATTTTTGGCCTCTTCTCCTTTGTATGTTAATTTCGGCTCTCGTAATTTTAACATTTTTTTGAAAACTGAAGGTGCTAATGAAACATGGGAGTCGCTTTGTGTTGGAATGTTTCTTCTATTCTGGATAAATTTATTAATGCACTAGGTGACAATATCTTTGCACTTGAAAACCTCAGTGACACAACCAACGAGAGCTATTCTTGATGTCCAAAACTTATTATTATCTTTGTCTGGAAATGTTGAATAATACCAATATTCCCTCGAACAATGGTAATTGTGCTCTTCTATTATGAATAGATTCAAGGTATCCCCACAAAATTGTTGTTTTGTTTCGACGATCTTCAACACGTTGAAAATGTTCCTCCGTAATACCGCTTAGAACAGTGAAATAATATTTATGTTAGATCCTTGATCAGAGCATTAACCTAAAATAAATGTGATTTTACCTCGATAGAAACAACACTAATTGTGACATTTTCATAATTCAATTTGGTATTTGAGTTCGTAGAGTTATAATTTAATATGACTCAAGAAATGTGAAAGAAAAAGGACACATCACGGTGGGGTGGCGGAGTGGAATATTTCAAATAAGAATCCAAGTTCATGAGTCCGTGAATCTGTCATGATAAGAAAATGGGCTAAGTATCGATACTTGTCGGACAAACTTGTGAAGAAAGGAATATACAAAGAAAAGAAAATATGAGTCCGCGAGTTCGTGAATGAAAAATAAACTAAAGGTTGTGAAGAGGTTCAAGGAATAAAATTGATAGACTGTGAGTCTAAAAACTTGTGAATACAACAACATGACATAAGTATGGAAAAAGTATAACTCATGGAGGTAAGACGTGACAATGAAAATCATGGGAGGGAAACATACATAGAAAAAATATAAGTGTGGATTAATGAAAAGAAAAAGAAGCTATGAGGTTCAACACCTCAATATATGTCCCCCCCATTTTATTGAAGGAAAATTCCAACACAAGGGAGGCTTCCCAGGTGGACCTAGGGGGATTTATATGGAAGAAGCAAGGAGATTGAGGAATACCCCTATAGGTCAAGGTCAATGATGAGAATGAGTCTTGGGGAAATAATATTAGGGCTAGTAAATAGTTTCCAAGGTTGTGTACCTAAAAAACAATGTTATACTTTTCAAAATAAGACAATATATGGTGGTACAAGCCTTAAAACCAATGGGGAATAAAAAAGAAACCTTGTTGTCCCAAAATTGCAGAAATATCTGTGTGTGTGTGTGTGTGTGTGTGTGTGTGTGTGTGTGTGTGTTGAAATTTCACAATATGTATCTAACTAAACAATAATACACACATTTGTAAAGAGAATTTGAGAAAGAAGAAGAAGGAGAGAAAGAATGGAAGAATTCTCATTAACCGTTGTGAATAATGAATAATTTACACATTATATACTATGTATAACTAAATGAGTGCGCACTGGAGGAGAACCAATGCACCATAGTGGTGGTCTAGAGTGATCTGGACACACACCAACAATTACGGGAGTGAAATGCCACCTAGTCTAGTCTCTCAGGCAGTTACGGGAGTGAACTGCCACCTAGTTGAGTTAACTAGTCAACTAGTCTTCAATTAACTGACTCAAAAGAAAGTAGTGAGGAGTTAACTCAGGAAATCAAAGGTAATGTGCTAGTATGGTGATGAACCCAAGGAAATTGTGCATTAGCTGGTGATGATCCCAATGTTGCATGGTGACAAAACCAATGCAACATCAAAACTCAACTCAACTAGTCAAATTGAAGTGTCGACTGAAAGTGAATATTCTCCAGGTGGAATATCCAACCCTAAAATATAGGATACTAGATAATGACTAATTATGACTAATAAACAAGGAAAAAACTTAGGAAAAATAAATCCTAGGTGTGTGTGAAGTAACTCCAACACCCCCCTGAACATCACTATGGTGAAAATAAAGAATGGGTCCCGACAACGAGGCCATGTTAGGTACCCAAATACAAAAGATACACTTAAATAAAGTGAGGAAAGAGGGAAAACCTCACGGTAAACCCCCCCCTCAAGGTACAATGTATGTAAAAAAGAAGAACTACAGTTTCTAGGAAATTGTGTCCTTCACTCCAAGATGACTTCGCAGAGAATGGAATTTCTGCTCAGTGAAGGTCTTGGTGAAGATGTATGTTGTCTATTCTACTGAAGGAAAGAATTGTAAGTCGATGATCCCCTCATGTACTAAGTCCCAGATACAGTGCATGTGGATATCGATGTGCTTCATTCGTTGCCTCTAAATTGGATCTCTGCAGAACTTCAGAGTTCTATGGTTGTCACACTAGATGATGATCAACTGATGAAACTAAATTCCCAACTTAGTGAGAAAATGTTGTAGCCACATAGCCTGAATGGTTATGTTAAATAACCCTATGTACTCTGCCTCGTCTAAATATAGAGAAATTGCAGCTTACTTCTTACTCGACCAACAGATAGGCCCAGAACCAATACTAAGTGAGTAACCAGATGTGGACTTGTGATTAATGCTATCACCAACCCAGTCAGAATCAGTCAACCTGATGAGATATAATGTAGAGTATGTTGAATAATGAATCCCAAAGGTGATGGTGCCATGTACGTATCGAAGGATATGCTTTGTAGCCTTCCAATGTAGCTCATGTAGCTCCTGCATGAACTTGGAAATTGCGCCAACTGCACAGGAGAGGTCTGGTATGGAGTGTTTGATATACAACAATCTCCCCACTAGATGTCTATACAATGTGTTGTCAACCAGTGGAGTCTCCCCACCATACTCAAGTTTGACTCTTGATAGGAAAGGAGTCGGAGCAGACTTGCAATTTTTCATGTGAAATATCTCAAGGAGATCTCGTGCATACTTGGCTTGAGACATTTTGATGCTTGATGCATCCTGACTGATCTCAATTCCAAGGAATAAGTGTAGCCAACCCATGTCCATCATAAAAAACATGTCATGTAGAATCCTCTTGACTGCAGCAATCGTTGAAGTCGAGCAACCAATGATCAACAAATCATCAACAGGGATGATTTTAAGGATGGAAATTTATTTTAAAATGTAGAAACCTTGGCGAATCTTATTGATCATTCATATTCCAACTATAAAATGTTTGGTGATATTTTTGTAAAAACATTCAAATTTCTAAGGATTTTATATAGTTGTATAAACTTTTGGTGATTTTTAAGGTAAATTAATTTTATCCTATAGAATTTGGGTGAATCATTTTTAGAATAGTGAATCGTTTTTTGGGAAAAACCATGGAAAATTATCCCATGAGGGAAATTTAACCCCTAAAATCATCCCTAATCATCAACATACAAAACTAAAAGTAGAAGTGAATCAGTCGTCCTGAGCATGTAGAAAT
Source organism: Picea glauca (assembly GCA_000966675.3). Taxonomy (NCBI): domain Eukaryota; kingdom Viridiplantae; phylum Streptophyta; class Pinopsida; order Pinales; family Pinaceae; genus Picea; species Picea glauca. Next base: position 247,140 of record JZKD02S1677991.1, read on the forward strand.
TCGGGTCTGATTTACAACGTACAAAGTTCTGTGACAATAGGTAGGAGTCCATCTTGGCATACCATGCCCTCGAAGCCTACTTGAGGCCATAACGGGACTTCTTCAATCGACAAACCAAAGATGAGTCCTACATAAATCATCGGGGTTGCTCCATGTAGATCTCCTTAGAGAGATCATCGTAAAGAAATGCGGTTGCTCCATGTAGATCTCCTTAGAGAGATCATCGTAAAGAAATGCATTATTCACGTCCATCTAATGGAATTCCCATCCTTTGGCTACCATAATGGAAAGTGCCAATCGTATGGAATCCATCTTCACTACTAGAGTGAAGGTCTCATCATAGTTAATACCATGAACCTGCTAAAATCCTTTGGCAACAAGCTTGGCTTTGTATCTGCTAATTTGTCCATCCACTACGCTCTTGGTCCTGTAGACCCATATGTGTATGACAAGTTTCCTCCCAGACGAAAGGGGAACCATATCCCAAGTTGGGTTCTCGAGGAGGGAATTGTAATCCTCCTGCATGGCAGATTCCCAAAAGGGATTTCCAGCAGCCTCGCCATAAGACTATGGATATGAAGATTGAACCAAGAAATATGCCTGGAGGGAAATGGTTCAGTGACAGTGAGTGAATCAAGAGGCTCCTTGAAATCAAATCAATTCCTCCTAATATCGGCTGGATCACCAACTAGATCCCCTACAACCTGAAGAGTAGTATGTTCCCACTTGGGCCTCTGATTTGGCTCTGCAACTACATCTGGATGCTCTGAATATACATCCAATTGTATTGACTCTGAATCTGAATCATTTGATTCCTCTAAATAATAACTCTCATCTAAAGAAGAGTCGTCATGTGCATGCTCATCATCTTGTACAGGTGGAAGAATGAGGGTGTCTGCATGCGGCTGTTGAGGTGCATGCGAGACACTTTCCTCGAATTGGACACTTCACTCAATGATGAGCCAATCTGAGGAAATATCAATAAGCCTATATCTCTTCACACCATCGGGATATCCAAAAAAAATGAACTTAGTGCTCTATGGATCAAGTTCCTTCCTCTTTTCAAAGGGAATCTGGGCCAATGCATGTGAACTAAAAATGTGGAAGTGGGTCACTTCCAGTTTGAGGCCACTCCAAGCCTCATAGGGGGTATTATCCTTGACAGATTTATGGGGAGATCTATTTTGGAGGTATGTTTCACAATTACGTGCTTCGGCCCATAGTCTCTGTGGTAGAGACTTTGCATGCAACATGCAAGATGCCATCTCCTTTAGAGATCTGTTTTTTCCCTCAACAACTTCGTTTTGTTGTGGAGTATAGGGAACGATGTGCTGCAACTGAATCCCTACCTCATAGAAAATATCATGGATCTCATGATTTACATACTCTCCATCGTTATTAGTTCAAAGGAATTTGATCTTATTTCTGGACTTTGTCTCAACCAAGGCTTTGAAATCTTTGAGGTGTTGAAAGACCTCTGATTTTTGCCTGAGAAAGTAGATCCATGTAAAACGTGGGAAATCATCAACAAAAATGAGAACAAACCTCACTTTGTTGATGCATGGATGCATAAAAGGACCCATAAGGTCATTAAGGATCATATCTAAAGGTGAGGAAGCTCGCTAAGACTTTCCTTTGTCGAATTTTTATTGAGGGTGTTTTCCAAGAACACATCCCTCACATACTCCCTTGGAGAACTGGATGTCTGGTAGACCATCAACTAATCTATGTGATAAGTTGTTGCATTTATCTGAAATTGACATGTCCAAACCTTTCTTTCCATATCCTACTACTTTCATCAGCATGAGTAAGCAATAAAGCAGAACCAGGTTCAATGAATTCAGAAAATGTATACAATCTAGATTGATGATTTACCTCACCGGTAGCAACCCTGGAGTTGGTTTGCATGTCATATATGTCCATGAAATTTGGCATGAAGATGAATTTCTTTCCAATATTGTAATTCGTCATATGATACATGGAGAGAAGGTTGATAGAAATTTTGGGAACGTGCAGCACATTCTCAAAGATTCCAATGGTGAGTTCAATCTGTCCTTTGCTGGTGATTTCGACAAAAGGGTTTCCCCCCATAAGAATAGGATGAACTTTGCATGCATCCAATGAATAATAGACTGCTTATGAGGCATCCATGTGATGTGATTCTCTTGAATCTACGATCCAAGCATCAGGATAGGAGTTGATTGCAATCAAGGCATGGCTAGAATTTCCTTTCTTGGAATTAAGATCTTCTGGCTTCTTCTTCTTTGCACCCTCAGGGATGCGATCTCCAAGGTTGTTTTGATGAAGTATTTGAGACATTAGATCTATTTTTTTTTTTCATGCATGTGGATTTCAAATGGAATCCTTTGTGACAGTACGTGCATTTCTCCCCTTTTATTCCCTTTTCCCCTTTGGATCCAGAGGCATCGGTGAAGGGTTTTATGTAACCTTCCTTCTTCGGATGTGCATGAGATTTACATTTATTTTTATCTTTATATTTCTTATATTTGTGTCTTCCATCATGCACAGTGATTGCATGCACCCTTGGGCCTTTGATTGTTCCCATGTTGATGAGATTAGTTTGCTCTTGTTTCAAGGATTCGATAAAGTCCTCAAGAGAAGGCGTCTTCTAGGTGGCTCCAAAGGTGAATTTGACAATATGGAATGTGGATACAAATACAGATAATTCAGGACCAATCTTGGAGATAATGGTGAGAAACATTCATTTCTCTTCCTTCAATTTATCAACCCCGCAAGCTTTGAGTTTCGACAGTAAATCCTTGAATTTTGTAAAGAAATCTTGGATATTGTCTAAGATTTTTGGATCCAATGTGAGAAACTCTACCTCCAGCACGTGTCCCCTCATCTCATCTTTTTTTCCAAAGATCCCTTCCAAGGTGGTCCAGGCTTCATTGGGAGTCTTACAGGAAGATATATGAAAAAGGAGATCAGAAGAAATAAGACTGCAAATTGTTTCGAGTGCCTCATCCATGCGATTTAAGTACTTGGATTTTTCTATGGCTGATGTTGGTTCTGTATCTATATTCAAGTTTAACCTATACAACCCTCTGGTTCATAGATGTATGTCTATTTTCTCCTTCCATGCAAAATAGTTGTAAGGTGTAAGGATGAATTCTTTTTGGAATTCCATATTTCCACTGTCTTCAATCTTGTGTACCTGCAAAAACAATTGGTGTAGATTTTTCTTAGTAGTCCATTGGCTCTGATACCATGTAAATGTGTTGAACCTACACATAATAGATCTATCTAAACAATAATACACACATTTTCAGAGAGAATTTGAGAAAGAAGAAGAAGGAGAGAAAGAATGGAAGAATTCTCATTAACCGTTGTGAATAATGAATAATTTACACATGATATACTATGTATAACTCAATGAGTGCACACTATAGGAGAACCAATGTTCCACAGTGGTGATATAGAGTGATCTGGACACACACTAGCAGTTACAAGAGTGAATTGCCACCTAGTCTAGTCTCTCAGACAGTTACGGGAGTGAACTGCCACCTAGTTGAGTTAACTAGTCAACTAGTCTTCAGTTAACTTAGTGAACAGAGAGTAGTGAGGAGTTAACTCAGGAAATCAAAGGTAATGTGCCAGTCTGGTGATGATGCCAATGTTTCATGGCGACAAAACCAATGCAACATCTAAACTCAACTCAACTAGTCAAATTGAAGTGTCAACTAAAAGAGAATATTCTCCAGGTGGAATATTCTCCCCTAAAATATAGGAGACTGGATAATGACTAATTATGACTAATAAACAAGGAAAAAACTTAGGAAAAATAAATCCTAGGCGTGTGTGAAGTAACTCCAACTATATATATATATAAATATATATACATATATACATATATTAGAAGTAAAAAATCTATGACAACTGCAAATAAAACCATCAAAATCAAGTTTATGATGTTGGATTAAATAAAGGTAGCAATTAGTAGACAATCTCCAATGTTTAAACTAAGAATTTGATAGCAAGAAAGAGTTGTTAATTAGTGTTATCAACATATTTTTATAACAACCTTATGGATGTAGTAAAAATTTTCTACAAAAAAAAGTTCTAGCCACTAAAATAAAAAAGTAAGCCACCCAAACAACAACTCTTAAACAATAGATCAATTATGACAACTTGCAAGTGAATTTCAGCAACAGAAAATTTGTAAGAGAGTAAGAGAGAGTGAGTTTGTTGCAACCCTAATGGTTGTAGCTTAATGTTTATTACATCAACTCAACCACTTAGCCAATCAAGACACCCTTAGAGGACAAGAGAGACAATAACATATTGAATTTAGACCTACACTTGAACAATTCAATATCTCAAAATTCACATTTACCAATGCAACAATATTCAATCTCCAATGCAAATATTAGTGTCTTATATATTGGGTAATGGAGTCTCTTTATTTGAGCTAGGGTTTATTACTCTTCTATGGGTGTAATCCTTTTTACTCCCTAGAGAAAACAAACCTTAGCAAGGACTTGCTACAAGAGTGTAAGCCTTTTTACTCCTGGTAGCAATCCTTAAGCCTTTTCAATAACAATAGAGATAAATTTGTTGATGGAGGATGTATGCCTTTATACTCCTCCAAGGGTTTGACAAAATAACCTTGATATCAAGAAGAAACACACAAAATTGTAGAAATTTCTTACCTAATCCAAGAGAAAGAATACAAAACCCTTACTTATCAAAGTTTTCCAACAAAATTTCCAAGAACAAGTATCCAAGAGAAGTCGCTAGCCTTTATTCCACCAATAGAAAATTAAAGCATCCATTTGCATAAGAGACAAGAGATAGTGAATTTCCCAAGTAGGGAAAAAATTTCAGCCAAGAGTAATGTGATTCTCAAGTGATGAGTTCTCTATATGAAAATGAGATGGCTTCTATTTATATGAGGTCATCTAAACCAATTTTTCCACATAAAAATGTCAACAACAAAATAAAAGAGGGTTGATCCCCTTTATTTTCCTTTACAACTTAGAAATATAGAAATTACATAAGATAAAACCCTAAAAAGGGTGATGTCATGACTCTAAAAGGGTGACGTGAGGCCTAAATGTGAGACATTGAGTCTAAGAGTCGGATCGTTGGGCCTCCCAAATCCATGCATCAATATCTCATGTGCTAGAGTTTCATTCCCTGCATATTCTTCCTTCAAACCACATCACATCACCTTCAAAACCATCAATCCCACCAAAACCCTAGCCTCAAAAGGATGTCAAGAGATTAGAATGTGATGTCCTAGGCCTTCAAAGGCCAACGTCCAGGTGCAAAGATATATGATTTCATCCTCGAATGCTATCAAAGTGATTCTAAAGACAATGTCTTCTATCCTTTGCACACAAAGGCTCCAGGGTCCTCTGCCCATTTTTTGGGGTATGACGTCCATCCTTGGGGTTTTCAACCCCTCATGAAAGTCAAAATGGCAATGTTTCCTACATGGACGGATTTCACCTAGAAACGTCCTACAAAGACAAACAAGTATGCCCTCCAAGGGTCACAAGTCACATGTATGATTCCAAGTAAGCCACATTTAATAAAGGAACCACCCAAACATGTGCATCAAAGCCCCCCTTTTCAAACTAAACAAATCCTCAAAGTCCTTATAATATTTTCCAAATTTAAGTATGGGAGGGTTTTCATGGTGCCCTATTTGGTAGATCAATCCCCAAGTCAAGGAGTGTTTCCCAAGAAGACCCTCTCTAGGTCATGTAATGAGTATGAGGTGGATGGGGGTATGAATTTTGGGCATGGGGTTCCTGACATATCAAGGGATCATATAGTCTTATCTATGGGTTCCTTTGTGGAGGGTGTGTTGCATCCTTCATTTGTAATGCAACATTTTTCCAAGATCTTTTATTGTCATTAATTTATTATGGTCCAAAACATTGAGTGTTATGCACAATAGAAAGTAAAGAGCACCACAATTCCACTTGAAGTTAGGAACAATGTAAATTAAATGACACCACAAATGAATTCCAACATCAAGCGAGACAATTGTTAATTATGTGTATTCTTTTTTAAAGGTACTTCATTTTTTATGGAGAATCATTTCATTGCTCTCAGGACTATAGGGTGAGTATCTAAAAGGATAATTTATGGATTTTAACTTTTGAAAGCTACACAACCTCTGGGCCTTTATCCCCTTCTTCCCATGAAATGATGTACAAGCACTTCTTGGGGTCAATAAGCCCAAAAACCCAAAAGATGAGGAAATGAAAAGGTAAATGTGTGGAAAGTGGCAATTATGTGTGAAAATTGTATGATAACCTTTCAAGGAGAACACCCAATGGAAACCCTTTCCCCAAGGGTGATCCACTTACTAGGAAACCATATCAACCACCAAAGTGAAATGAGTCAAAATGTATAATTTCTAAGAAAACATTTTCATAATCGATAAAGGAATCTTTGCAATGTGCTCAAATGCTTCAATTATTAAAGTGACACTTACCACAAGACTAGACTTGTTACCTCATGAAGAAAGACCTGTTGTCCCTTCTAGACCATTGTTGGTGTGGTCGATATTGTTTTCATTGATCAATTGTGATGTGTGGTGATAGGAGAGGATATGTATTCTCATTTGGCTCTTGAAACTCCATGTATTCAACTTGAAGGCCTTGAGACATCATCTCCTTAGTTACCCCTAGCTTGGGGGGATAACATTTGTCTCTTGCATGGAGAGATGTGCTCGCCATAAAGTACATGAGAACCTCAACATATCCTGGTAAGACCCATGCCTACACATACTCAAGAAATATATTATAGCAATGAGGGGTGGCTTTCTCAACCTTTATTCATATAATCAAAACTTCAAAAATACAAATTGACAAATATTCCTTAAAAATAAAATTTTGTATTTTTTCAAAAACTTTTAACTAACATGCAATATGATTGAAGAAAATGCATCACAACAACTATGTATAAATGCATCAAAATAATATGTAAATAAAAACATGAAACACATTCAACTACTATATGATGAACACACACATGCAAATCTAAGAAAACAAATGACCTACCTACTTACATGGGGCCCGAGGCCCATAGAGATCAATTGCCTAGTGATATTAGATGAAATCATGCAACCACCTGATCAACATCTCATCAAGGTATCTCCCTCTGTGCTTAATCATGTAATACAACAAAGATAAGTTGAGCACAAAATAATCATGAGCATAAATAATCATGTGATCAGTCATAGGAAGAAATTCATGGAGGTGGGTGGGAGGGAGAAACTCTTGCTGGAAAGAATAGCCACAAGTATGATCAATCCATATCTTAATAGGATTACTGCATATAGATAGTGGCTCATCTTCGACCTCACTTAGAATACCACTACTCCTTGAACGCTGAGAGGAGATGAAATATCAAAAAAGGATATTATGATTTACAAGACAAGATATAGACATAGATAAGGATACATAACCTTTATTTTCAAAAAATATTTTCATGAAGAGGTTTTGAAACGTTTCACAAGTGGTAATTGTTTCGGGAGGGATATTTTTGTACCATTATTTGGCCTTCTTGTGAAATATGAAGAGAAGATATTGATACACACCCTTATACTGATTTCAGGAGGTACAGGAATTGAAAACTTCTAAAAAGGTATCCAAATAATGTCGAGCCGATACAGTGTCTCCATATGAAAAGGTGTGAATCCATCCACTAAAACCACTTGTAACTTTATGAGGTGATACATGAACTTTTGTTACATATGAGTGCTTATACAACCCTTCCACGTCCTCATGTCCATCAAACTTCGAGCAAAAAGATGGTTGAGAATCTTCATCAAATAATAGTTCAAAGTCCTCAAAAGGATAATCCCCAAGGTATAGTTGGGATTTAACATAAGTTCATTGTAACAAGTAATCCCTTGGTGGATGGAAAATTTATGTGATCATATCATCATTAGGTTTCCAAAAATCTTGATTATCCATGCATGGAAAGCAATCTTCCAAAGGGAATATTTCCGCATTATTTAACCATAAGTTTCCCTCAATGTCCTTGATGGGATCACCATCAAGATCAAAACAACCAATATCCCATCCATGCTTATGGACACATATGAAATCATCAATATGATTGTCAATCGTATCCAAGGGCTGCTCCATGAATTTATCTGCATCATTGGAACTGATTTCTACTTCATCTTCTTTTGCAAGATGAATGCAAGATTGGAAAACTTCATCAAACAAGAGAATGAATACCGATGTCCCATCTCGATCCTCAACATGTTGCACTTCATCAAAATTATTCCTTTTCTTCTTGGAAACTTTCTTCATGACATGTTGTTCAAGCGCCTCTTCATTACAAGGGGCTTAATTATCGATGAGAAGTGCTTCATCTGATTGTTCTCCAAAGGATTAAAAATGAAAATCTCATTCTTTTCATCATCATGGGATTTCTCTTCAGTAAGAGGCGCTTAATCAAGTTTTTCTTCAGTAGATTCTTGGGAAAATTCCCTTATAATATTCATCATATGCTTGACAACTTCATCAACAACTTTTTCCACTTCCTCTTGTAGAAGTTTTCTTGTGATATGGTAAGTTATGGAAAAGGGTTCATCCCATGGTGACATTATTAAATTGTCTAAAATGACACTTGAATGGAATCACCAGATGAGATCAAGGCTCATCGAAAAAGGAGAGGGCATTTTCCTTAATGGAGTCGCTATATAAACATGTATGAATTTCATCAAAAGTGAAAAGGGAACTTCCCTCAAATGGAGTCGCTAGGAAAGATATGGGTAAAAATATTTGGGATAGACTTTCTAAGTGTCATTATGGGATTGGAAAGGATTCAAAATCCTCCCTAGGAACGGTGACAAAAATGTTATCACATTGTTTGTAGTTTGGGAAAATGCCAACCCAAACCACAAGTGTGTGACACAATTGGGAACACTTTTCATTGTCACCTCAATAGATGTCCCCCTCGTTTTAGTGAAGGAAAAGTCTAACACAAGAGAGGCTTCCTAGTTGACCCTAGGGGGGTTTCTATGGGAGAAGCAAGGAGCTCAAAAAGTACTCCTATAGGTCAAGGTCAAGGATGATAATGAGGCTTGGGGAAAGAGTCTTAGGAGCTGGTAAATGGTTGTCGAGGATGTGTACTTGCAAAACAATGTTAGACCCGCCCAAACAAGACAATATATGATGATACAAGCCTCAAAACCAATGGGGAATGAACAAAAAACATTGTTGTCCCAAAATTGTAGAAATATATATATATATATATATATATAAAGAAACTATGACAACTACAAATAAAACCATCAAAATCAAATGTATGATGTTGGAAATAAAGATAACAATTAGTAAACAATATTCCTATGCTTAAACCAAGACTTTGATAGCAAGAGATGGTTGTTAATGAGTGTTAAATCATCATAGTTTTATAACAACCTTATGGTTGTAGTAAAAATTTGCTATAGAAGGAAGTTCTAGCCACTAAAATCAACAAGTAAACCACCCAAACAATAGATCTTAAACAATAGATCAATTATGACAGTTTGCAAGTGAATTTTAGAAGTAGAAACATTGTAAGAGAGTAAGAGAGAGTGAGTTTGATGCAACCCTAATGGTTGTAGCTTAATTTTTATTATAGAAGCTCAACCACTTAGCCAATCAAGATGCCCTTAGAGGACAAGAGAGTTAATAACATATATAATTTAGATCCACACTAGAACAATTAAATATCTAAAAATCCATGTTTACCAATCCAACAATATTCAATATCCAATGCAAAGATTAGTGTCTTATCTATTCAGTAATGGAGTCTCTTGATTTTAGCTAGGGATTATTACTCTTCTATGGGTGTAATCATTTTTACTCCATAGAGAAAACAAACCTCAACAAGGTCTTACTGCAAGGGTGAAAGCCTTTATACTACTTGTAGCAATCCTTAATCCTTTTCAATAACAATAGAGAGAAATTCCTTAATGGCAGGTGTATTACTTTATACTCCTCCAAGGGTTTGACAAAATAACCTTGAAATCAAGAAGAAACACACAAAATTGCATAAATTCCTTACCTAATCCAAGAGATAGCATGCAAAACCCTTACTTATCAAATATTTTCCACTAAAATTGCCAAGAACAAGCATCCCCACCAGTAGACAAGTAAAGAATATATTTTCACAAGAGACAAAAGATAGAGAATTTCCCATGTAAGGAGAAAATTTCAACCAAGAGTTATACAATTCTCAAGTCATGAGTTCTCTAAATGAAAATGAGATGGCCTCTATTTATATGAGGCCATCTAAACCAATTTTTCCACATAAAATGTCAACAACAAATGAAAAGAGGGTCGACCCCCTTTATTTTCGTTTACAACTTAGACATATAAAAATTACATAAGATAAAACCATAAAAAGGGTGGCGTCATTCCTTTCAAGGGTGACGTGAGGCCTAAAAGTGAGACGTTGAGCCTCAAGATGTATATCATTGGGCCTCCCAAGGACATGTGTCAATCTCTCATGCGCCAATGTGTCATTCCATGCATATTATTCCTTCAAACCACATCACATCACCTTCAAAACTATCAAGCCCACTGAAACCCTAGCCTCAAAATGACGTCAAGGGATTAGAAGGTGACGTCCTAGGCCTCTAAAGGACAATGTTCAGGTGAAAATGGCTATGATGTCATCCTCAAATGTTTTCAAAGTGCCTCCAAAGGCAACATCCTCTATCCTTTACACACAAAGGCTCTGAGGTCCTATGTCCATCCTGTGGGGTATGATATCTATCTTTGGGGTTTTCAACCCCTCATGAAGGTAAAAATGGCATAGTTTCCTCCATGGATAGCTTTCATCTGGAAACGTCCTACAAAGACAAACAAGTATGCCCTCCAATGGTCCACAAGTCACATGTATCATGCCAAGTTATCCACATTTAATAAAAGAACCACCCAAACATGTGCATTAAATCCCCCCTTTTCAAACTAAACAAATGCTCAAAGACCTTATAAGATTTACCAAATTTAAGTATGGGAGGGTTGTCATGGTGCCCTATTGGGTAGATCAATCCCCAAGTCAATGAGTGTTTCCCAAGAAGACCCTCTCTAGATCTGTAATGAGTATGAGGTGGATGGGGGTATGACTTTTGGGCATGGCATTTTTGACATATCAAGAGATCATATTGTTTCATATATGGGTGACTTTGTGGAGGGTGTGTTGCATCCTTCATTTGTAATGAAACATTTTTCCAATCCCTTTTATTGTCATTAATTTATTATGGTCCAAAACATTGAGTGCTATGTGCAATGGAAAGTAAAGAGAATTGTAATGCCACTTCAATTTAGGAACACATTGAGTGTCATATGCATTCGAAATTAAAAGACACCACAAATGCATTCCCCCATCAAGTGGGACATTTATTAATTATGTGTTTTGTTTTTTAAAGGTACTTCATTTTTTATGAAGAAGCATTTCATTGATCTCAGTACCTCAGGGTGAACATCTAGAAGGATAATTTATGGCTTTTAACTTTTTCCAGCTACAAAACCTTTGGGACTTTAGCCCCTTCTTCCCATGAAATGAGGTACAAGCCATTATTAGGGTCAATAAACCCCAAAAACAAAAATATGATGAAATAAAAAGGAAAAGGTGTGGAAAGTGGCAAGTATGTGCGGGAATGATATGATAACCCTTCAAGCAGACCCCCCAATGGAAACCCTTTATCCAAGGTTGACTCACTTACTAGGAAACCATTTCAACCACCAAGATGAAATGAGGTAAAAGGTATAATTTCCAAGAAAACATTTTCATAATCGAAAAAGGACTCTTTACAACATTCTCAAATGCTTTAATTATTAAAGTGACACTTACCACGAGACCAGACTTCTTACCTCATAGTCCAGATTATTTTCGACACGAAATGAGAGCGAAGATATAATAAATAAATGTACAAAGATAACTCGGATATCCAATATTATAACAGAAATGTATCAGAGATGCAACCATACACACAGATATACAGTAATACACAATTTTCTATTAATTAGCGAAAATGCACAAAAACTGTAAAGTACAGTGTGAAAGACTCACTAGAATGGTGGCAACTTATCTATGAGAAGAGATGTGACGGCTACTCGCATATGTGAGAAGATGATTTTAAAATGAGGCTCCAAAGGCCTTTTTATCATAAATAAAATCCAAAACCCTAACCTCGGAAGATGCCAAGCCAATAGTGTTTTGGACCCCGTTTTGGGTAGTTTGGTGTATCAACTTCCTGGGGCGTAACTTTGGCATACGATCTCCATTTGGAGCACACGATGAATCGTTGGAAAGGTATCGTCAAGGATATTAATTTAGGGGTATCAATCATATCCTTCGGGAATCATTGAGAATCTCAATCCCTAAAAACCTTCTGTTAGGCCCTCAAAATGGCCCCGAAAGTTAAAAACTGCTAAAAATAGTAAATTACCAAAATTGCCAGAAAACTGTTTTGAGCCAGTTGGAAAAGGTGGGTGGCCATCGATATCCACCTGGATCAATCCTCCCTCATTAGGAATAAATGGTATCCATTAAATTGAGTGCTCAGGGGAGAGGGAAAAGCGTTTGTTGAATCTGCATCTTAATGAGTTGCTTGCCTTGTTGGAGAAGTTGCGCTGCTTAGCTTGTTGAAGGTTGTCATGAACCTGTGGTTGGAAGGGTTGGAAATTTTTAACCAGTATGGCTACATGATATGCCTGTGTTCAGAAGGAATCTTTAAACTTTTTTTCATTCTTGTCGACCTGCTTCTGTTGTATAGAAGGTGCTTGAGTCGAGGCTATAGTGGTTGCAATATCCTTCTGTTCTCCTTTTGAACAGAATGTGAAGAAGATGAATTTTGTAGTATGAGATACTACCTTGTGGAACTATTTAGGTGGAACAATAGTCAGAACTACCTTTGGTATTCTATAGATATGACCCCCCAGAGAAACAATGACATTGCGGGGTTGAGACTCATAAACAACATGGCGCTTCCACATATATGGTTGGCCCAAGAGAACATCAAATAAATCCAGTGGGGAAACATCAAATAATACCTCATCCTTAAAGGGTTGGATGTCGTATGACAATCGACACTATTGGCTGACACGTAGATCTCGTCCATGGTGAAGCCACTCGATGTTGTATGGGTGTGGGTGTGGTGTTGTCAACAATCCTAATTGTTTGACGACCTCTACTAAGTTGAGGTTCTTCTGGCTTCCACTATCAACAATAAAATGCAGTGGGGTCCCCTTCACCCACATATGTGAATGAAAAAGGTTCTCCCCCTCTTCAGGATTTGTTGGTTCTTCTGGTTGAATTTTTGCCGTTGTGACAATAGCAGTGGGTTCTGCATCGATGATCTGTCTTCTATCAGTATTTTCTGAATCAGATTCTGAATCAGGGTTTGGCTCCTTGTCTTTGATTTCAGCAACCAATGAATTTTTTGAGCGACATTCATCGGTGTTGTGCTAGGGGATTTTGTGGAAATTGCACCATTTTTCGTTGTCCTTCTTCGTCTTCCCAATACCCTTCTTTTCATGTGGCTTGGACTAGTTTTCGGGAGACTTTTTGTTAGGGTTATCTTTATCAGACTTTGGTTGTTGTAGATTTTCAAACCCTAAATTTGTTTCTTCTGGTGCTTAAATTTCTACTCAATTTTAACACCATATTGATAAGCGACACCGAGTGATGAGATGTCTAGAAAATCCATTTCAGTTTGGATGTATCTATGTAGAGCCTCACGGTATTTCAGAACCAAATGTAATTTAAAGTCTTTGATACCCAACTTGGTGCGCAAGGTATGGAAGGTATTGGTGAACTCCGGAACTGCTTGGCCCCTCCCTTGCCATAGTGTGGTCCATCTCATATACTGGTCCTCATAATTTCCAATAGGGTAATATTGTTCCTTTACCACGTCCACAAAAAAATCCCAAGTGGGATCAGCCCCATATATTCCAAACTCTTCTGTGGAAATTTTCTCCTAGTAAGTTTCCCACCAATGTTTGACATGGGGGAGATCGTTAAGGAGTGCGAAGGTGATATTTTCCCTGTTGGAAAAATAGTGAACAAAGAAATAACCTTCTAGCATATTTAACCATTTATCTAGGGAATTTGCATCTATCTGACCTTCAGATATGGGAATATCAAAATTAACCTGTACCTTGAAAGGAGAGGTGCTTCCAAAGTGGATATTTGATGAAGATGTGCCTGTTTCTATCGGTAGGTATTGAAGGATGTGGGAAAAATTCTCCATCATTTCATCCTTCTATCGCGTGAGAACTTGCTCAAGCAACAGATTGATAGAATCATTTTCTCCATCGTTTTTATTTTCTTCTTCCATGGAGGGTTTCTTGGGAATGCAAGAGAGATTTTATTAAAGAAATACAATCTTGAGACCCAACTTGCTATACTCGGACCTTGTCGAGGACATGCACTGAAAAAAAAAATGATCAAGAGCAGCGTGCTCTGATACCACTGATCCGGATTATTTTTGGCACGAAATGAGACTGGAGATATAATAAAGAAATGTACATAGATAACTCGGATATCCAATATTATAACAGAAATGTATCATAGATGAAACCATAAACAAAGATATACAGTAATACACAATTTTCTATTAAGGACCGAAAATGTACAAAGACTATAAAGTACAAAGTGAAAGACTCGCTAGAATGGTGGAAGCTTATCTTTGTGAAGATATGTGACGGCTACTCACATCCGTGAGAAGATGATTTTACAATGAGGCTCCAAAGACCTTTTTATCATAAATAAAATCCTAAACCCTAACCCCGAAAGATGACAATCCAACAGTTTTGTGGACCCTGTTTTGGATAGTTTGGTGTGTCAAATTCTCGGGGGAGTAACTTTGGCATACGATCTCAGTTTGGGGCGGATGATAGCTCGTTAGAAAGGTATCATTGAGGATATTCATTTAGGGGGGTCGATCAAATCCTTTGGCCATTATTGAGAATATCTATCCCAAAAAACCTTCATTTAGGCCCTCAAAATGGCCCCAGAAGTTAAAAACTCCTAAAAATAGTAAATTACCAAAATTGCCAGAAAACTATTTTGAGCCAGTTGGAAAAGGTGGGTAGCAACCAATATCCACCTGGATCAATCCTCCCTCCTTAGGAAGCAATGGTATACATTTCGTTCAGTTCTCGGGTGATGCAGGAGCATCATCAGCAAAGCAAGTGTTGAAAAGAGGAGGATAGATGGATATGCACCAGTGCACATTTTGAAGACATTCAAATTTCAAAAGAGGAACATTAATGTAATATCTGAAGAGATGTATTGTTCTTAAATGTTTTGGGGATTGTAACACAGATATTGAGCATTCGCTCTTGTCTGTTGGTTGGAGGCATTTATTGTAATCAATGTAAAGTAGGTTTAGACTTTAATTCGATTATATAGTTTGAGTTTTAGGAGGGAAAACTCTAGAAAGCTCCCTCATATGTATTGTATTGTATTATTATTCAGAAGGAATTAGAAGCTGTAGATCATAGGAGAGTATAGAAGAACATAGATTGTAAAATTTGTATGAGACAATAGTTGTTGCTATTGAAACCATGTATAGAAGCACTTGAATTAATACAAGAATGCTTTGACCCAAATTCATGGTGTATCATGGTCACTGTTTGCATCTATTGAATGGTATGTTTACAGTTTGTTCATATACTCTATTATGAATTTGTTTCAATGCTCTGTGTGTGTATATGTGATCTCATGTTGAATGTATGAGATATGTGAGAGGAAGAGTATGATTTTCAATTATTTCTTGTCCTAAGAATTCCTGCAAAGAGTTGCAGTGAAAGTCCGCAAGGAGTGCGTTGACAGGTTCTGAGTTTTATATCAGAAATCTCAGGAGAGATAGCGTTAACTTATACCAGAAGAAGTGCGAGTGTGGCACAGAGTTGTACAAGGTGTGCACAAGCTGAGGAAAGAGTTAGATTTCTTCAACTCAACAGAGAAGTTGAAGAATCTTTGTTGCCAGGAGTGATCAGAGTTGAAAACATTGGATAACCAGAGGTTATTGTGAAAGTCATGCAAGGTGTGCGTGCATGATTCTTTAGAATTCAGAAGTTGTGGGAAGAACAAGTTCAGAAAGGATAGCATTGTTCGAGAACTTCAAAGTGGGGGGGGAAAGTTGCAGTCACCCAGGGAAAATTGAGTTTAGAGAGTCGACACCAAGTTATTTGGTCGAGACTCATTGAGATTCGAATGGACGGTGGAAATCCTTAGAGGCGGAAGCGTCGATTCGCCGTGAGCCATCGGATCAAACCAAGTTGTGAGGAGGATAAGGCTAGGAATCATTCATCTTTCAAAGCTCAGGAGAGACAGGAACCATTGATCTAAATCAGATCTGGACCATTGGTTAATTTCGAGAGATCGGAGATCATGAGTTGGGAGAATGGGGTTAACCTTAGTTTTCAAACCTCCGGTACACGAAATCCCAATTGAATCCAGGGCATTGCATAGAGAGACTTGTGAACCGTCGATCTAGTGTGGGTACAGTTTAGAGATTTGGTCATTGGGAAACCAAAAGTGAAGACTCTCCCCAAAGTCATGAAAGGCGAATCGTCGACTTAATTTCGATCGTTGGCTAGCGAAATATCTGGACCGTAGATATAGAGTCATTGGATCTTTGGGAGTTGGATATTTGGAAGTGAAAGTAGAGTTGTTCATTGATTTCCTGAATCATGAAGTCCCAACATATTTGGAAACTGGGACCCAGTTCCTAGAGAAAGGTCACATCAAGTGCATAGGAGAGAGGCTAGTGTTTGTTAGCCCCCTAGTTGGGTTTCAAGGTTTCGGAGGTTGGAGTGTTGGGTTTGTATCACACCAACATTTCTGAAATCGTGAAGTGTGAAGTGTCATTGAGTTGGCACATGGTCATAGCGTCGTGGTCATGTGGGAGAAGAGTTTGCGCCTAGTTATAGTTCACACAGGTGTAACTTCTAAGAAGGAACTGTGGTTTACATGCATTAAAGGTTCCAGTGGGAACTAAAGAGCCATTTTGGCTCAGGGAAATAGAAATATCCAAAGACTAGGAGCTCACTCAGAACCTGCTGAGGTAGGGATGTTGCGTCAGGTGGTATCAGAGCTTAGCTAACAACTCTTGTTTTCTATAAGAGAGGACAGTTGCGATTTGAATGTTGCATGGATAGATTGAACACAATGCCACCAAGAAGATGTCAAGAGAGAGTTATGCCTAATCCAACCATGGAAAGGGATATGAGAGAAATTCTTGCTTGATTGGATGATATGGAGACAACACAAAGAAACACCTAATATTGGAGATGTCACTGAAGCCTAAAATGAAAACGAAGGAGGAGCCAAAGAAGAAATTGTAACCGAAGATGCTGCAGAAGACCGTCTATTCAGATTTGTTGCAAGAATCAGTGCCAGAGAAAAAATGGGCATCCCAATGTATGAAGGCAACTTAGACATTGAGGAGCTGCTAGATTGGTTTAAAGACCTGGATAAATACTTCAATTATGAAGATATCGAATAGGATAAGAAATTAAAACATGTTGTCACTAGACTGAAAGGGCATGCAACACTATGGTGGGATGAATTGCAGGCTGACAAATGTTGCAAGGGAAAGGAAAGAATCAAAATATGGGATAGGATGGTCGCAAAGATGAAAGCCAAATTCATACCTAGAGATTACCAAATCAATCTATTATGAAGAATGCAGAATTTGAGACAGAAAGGGATGACAGTGAAGGAGTACACTAAGGAGTTTTACCGGATAAATATTAGAGATGGTCATCGTGAAAGTGATGATGAAAAGGTCTCCAGATATATGAATGTCTTGAGATATGATATTCAGGATGAAATAAGCATGGTAAGAATCAAGAATGTAGAAGAATCTTATCAGATTTATTTGAAGGCATAAGAGAAATTGGCCCGAAAGAAAGGTAAAAGCGACATAGGTAGAAGTCAGAGCAGAGGCAAAGCCATTGCCCAGGACATAGTACAGAAGCCCAAGGATGAATTAAATAAACCTCATAACCACCCAGAAAGGGGAGGAAGTTCACAGGGAAGACAATATGCCGACAGGAATACTTTTGCATGAGCAAGAGGAAGAGGAAGAGGAAGAGGAAGAGGAAGAGGAAGAGGAAGAGGAGGTGAAATAAAGTGTTTTGTCTATGGAAAATAGGACACAAATATTTTGAATGTCCCGACAGAAAAAGAGATAGAGGAGGTGAAGCTCACATTTCAAAAGTGCAAAGGAGAAATGTTGAGGCAAAAGATGCAAAAGGAGGAAGATCCTTAATGATGAGGAAAATTCTCTTGAAACCAGAGAAGGAGGTGGAGAATCTAGTCCAGAGGAACAGTTTGTTTAGAACTGCTTGCAAGACCAAGGAGAAGGTATGCAAGGTAATAGTTGATAGTGGAAGTACAAATAATCTAGTATTCACAGAAATGGTGGAAAAGATGGAATTGGAGACAGTTGCACATCCAATCCCATACAAAGTCTCGTGGTTGCAAAAAGGACATCAGGTAACAGTCACTAAATAGTGTTTAGTTGAATTTAAGATAGGAGGTTACAGAGATGAGATCTTATGTGATGTCATTCCCATGGATGTTTTTCATCTTTTGTTGGTGAGACCATGGAAATATGACAGGAATGTTGTTCATGATGGGAGAAAGAACACATACACCTTGGAGAAGAATGGTAGGGCACATATGTTGCTTCCAATTGAAGATAAGAAGGTGAAAGAGGAACAAAAAATACTATACTTCTCATGAGTGGGAAGGAAATTCTAGATGAATTCAAGAAAGAAGAAGACATGTAGTTTGTTGTGCTGAGAAAACCTAGAGTCATCTTGACCAGTACTTCAATAGATGATCTACCTGAGGAGATTCAGGAGATGTTTGAGAAATTCACCGATATAGTGATGGATGATTTACCTTGTTCGTTGCCTCCCATCAGAAGTATAATCCATCACATTGAACTTATACTAGGAGCAAGTTTACCAAACAAAGCATCATACAGATTGATGCCATGAGAGAATGAAGAAGTTAAGAAGCAAGTCTAGGATTTGATGGACAAAGGGTTGATTAGAGAAAGCTTGAGTCCATGCGTTGTGCCAATAGTGTTAAGTCTGAAGAAAGATGGTGGATGGAGAATGTGTACAGACTCGAGGGCTATAAAAAAAATCACCATCAGGTATAGATTTTCTCTATCCAGGATGGATGACTTGATGGATTGCTTGAGTGGAGAAAAGTTTTTTTCAAAAATGTATTTGAAAAGAGGATATCATTAGATTCAAATGAGGGAAGGTGTTGAATGGAAGACAAAATTCAAGATGAATGGAGGACTGTAGGAATGGCTTGTCATGTCGTTTGGTTTGACGAATGCGCCAAGTACTTGTATGAGATTAATGAACAAAATCTTGAAAGATTTCATTGGAAAGTTTGAAATTGTGTATCTTGGTGATATAATGATCTTCAGTAAGACTGAGGAATAACATTTGAGACATTTATCTCTAGTGATGAGGAGGTTACAGCAACATAAATTGTTGATAAATCTGAAAAAAAGTCATCTTTCATGAAGAAAGAACTCATTTATTTGGGTTTCGTGATCTCTTCGAATGAGTTGAAGATGGATCTTGAGAAAGTAAGAGAAATCAAAGAATGACCATCACCAAGGAATATATTTGAAGAAGCTTCCATGGACTAGCCAGTTTTTACAGGAAGTTCATCAGAAATTTTAGTGGGATTAGTGCATCAATGATGGACACAGTCAAGAAAAGACATAAATCTTTTCATTGGACAGAGGAAGTGGAGAAAAGTTTCAAGTTGTTAAAGGAGAAGGTAATTGAACAACCTGTTCTGGTAATGCCATATTTCAGTAAAACATTCCAAGTCAGATGTGACGCAAGTGGATTTGTTGTTGGAGCAGTCTTAAGTCAGGAAAATAGACCGATTGCATACTTCAGTGAGAAGTTGAACGAGACCAAGATGAAATATTCCACATATGATAAAGAGTTTTATGCAGTCATACAAGCCTTGAATAAATGGATCACTACGTAGTTCTGAAAGAATTCCTTTTATATAGCGATAATCATGCCTTACAGTTTATAACCAAACAAAAGAAATTGAACCAGAAACATGCAAAATGGGTTCAGTTATGCAGAAATTTACTTTTGTTATAAAGCACATTCCTAGAACTGCTAACAAGGTTGTTGATGTATTGAGCAGGAAATGTTTGATTCTGCAGGAGTTTCGTGTGAAGACTTTAGGTTTTGATAGCCTTAAGGATATGTACAGAGATGATTAAGATTTCAAGGACGCTTATGAAGCATGTGAGAATCATGTTCTAAGGGACAAAAGCAAATGGATTGAATACCTGATCCAGGATGGACTGTTATTCAAAGGAAATCAGTTGTGTATCCCAAAGATTTCTATGAGAGAAAACCTTTTGAAGGAAAAACATAGTGGGGGATTGTTGACGGGCGAAATTGAACGCTCGTCAACTAGAGGAGTGGATCTGGTCCGGGGTTGTCTAAATAACCCAAGACGTTTGGATTAATCCACTCCAATGGGTTTAGCAGCTCTGTTGGATGATCTAAGTCCTAGGAAAGTGAAAAAACTAAACTAAAGAAACTAACTAGGTGAAAAACAACTGTTGCAAACTATATACAAGTCTAATATATATTCACAGTTCGCTAATTAATATTTATAAAAAAATAATCCTACTTATTAAATGTACAGTTATCGATATGATTAAATCTCTATTATCTATACAGTATTCACAAAATGCAAATTTTGATCGAAATCTGCAAAATCATATATGAATTGTCTTATGACAGCGAAGCTAGTGTTTTTTTATTTTTATAAATTTTATGAAAAAGAAATAAAATGACAACTATCTAACTAAGAAATAAAAATAACAATCTATATTGTGTATCTAAACTACAAAGAATTCTTATATTAATTAAACTATTAAAATGAAAATAGCAAACTGACCTGAAATTATCATCTCCTACTCGTCCTGTACATAGCATCTGCGTTCACTGTTTGATGAGGCCAACCTGCACTAGATTTTCCAATACTTCGCGTAAACACGAAGCAACAACACTTTCAAATGCTAACGATAGAACATGTAAAGGATGTAGCAACAACAATTTTATAATTTACAAATGATTACATTAAGATAAATCTCACTGCAAAGATTTGTATATAACTGCTCATTTAACAAAGAAGATTAACCTTTTGTTCATTAAATTGAAACAGGATAATTGTTGTATGTAAAATGAGAGACATCAAATATGGACACTATTTAAATCCCATCACATCAACCTATAACAAATTATGATATCTAAAGTAGTCAAAAATTTGATTACAAATTGAAATGAACAAAAACTTGAACAAAAGTATGATATATTGAAGCTAAAGCCGTACAAACATATACTTTCATTCGAGTCTGAATAATCATCAATCCATAGTCTCTGCTCCCAAGCAATGATGGTCTTTGTTTACAAAAATAATACATATATAAAGGCCACAAGATCAAAACATTCCTTGTGGAAATTATCAAAACTGTTGCAAAAATTATGGGAATACAATCTCCCAAATTCCTATTTATATCTAAGACTAACAACCTACTTCAAAACTATGTAAAGAAAAAGCATGTTCAAATATGCCACAGTCGATCCAATCTCCTTTAAAATTCGTGTGTACCTGTCAATGCACAAGAATACATGATTTTCAGATTGTATTTTAGTTGTAAAATCAAAACAATTCAAATTTTCATAATTAGCTACAGAATCTCACGATTCTGTAGCTAGTTATTATTATAAACAGAATCATGTTTTATTCATTCAATCAAAACAGAAATGTATGCTATTTGAGCCACCAAATCCTATATGCTAATTCAACACAAACAAAATCATTTTAAAATCACTTTTGAAACACCATACCTCGGTTTCAGGGATTCGATTTGATCAAGCTATTTTTGAATTGACAATGGCAGTGGCCGCCTCTACATTTTTGAAAATGACAGAGCCTGTGGTCTTCTTCCTTTTATCATTAGCTAGAAACCTGTCGTTTTCTTTGGTTAGCACAATTACTTTGTCCTCCAAGGACTTGATTTGGGATTGGAGCAAAGGGACGTCTGTATAATATCTGTCGAGCCACGACTTGCATTCATTGCACTGTGGTTGATCAGGCCATGTAATAACAGGTGAGGAGCTTCTTAATTGACTAGAAGTTTCTCTGTCAAGTTTGATCCCAGGATATTTAGGGTCATCTTTAAGACATGGCAGGAGGTTCATCACAAAATCATAGGGCTTGACTGAACAAAGGCCATGTGAGTATGGATACTCCTCGGTCAGAAACCGTTCGATTTCGGAATCGGAGTCTTCACTCAACAGAATTGGCTTTTGGTCTGCGTTTTCTTTAGGTTTGTTACGAGCACACCTTGATACCCAGTGCATGACCTTTTTACCTTTGCAATTGATATCGTTGTTACCCTTACCTTTTTTCCTTGCAGACCTCTTAACGGGCTTACCACTGTCTTTTAGACATGAGTCAGGCAGGGTTTCGGGTTGAGCATCATTCAGGTAGGTTGAGGTTCAACAGAGGGCAAGAGTGTAGGAGGGGGAATGACAGGCCCGAAAAGGGTTTCTGTGACCACGGTTTTGTCAACTTGTCCTATTTTAGGACTGGCGAAACCATTCCTCAACAAGAAAGTGTCCCAACAATCACCATTCACCTTCAACTGATGAATCACAATAATTTTAATTAAACAGTGGTGGAAGAGGCTGGAGTCGGCTTTCTCCTTCTTGAAATGTTTATCCATTTTATATAAACTCTGAAGGAGGAAATGTGGCATATTTAAGGGAAAATCTATGAAACTCATGAGCAGTCGTAGGTGGTATAGGAAAACTAAACCGTATCTACCTTCGCATGTAACAAACTGCTTGATAATAGCCAACAAATCATGCCATCAAGATTTGAGAGTTGTAACCAGCATACCTTTGTCGCAACTGTTGATCATCCTTGAGGTAAACAATAGTGGCCATGGTACTTCATCAACCTTCGAATTTTTAAACCATTTTTTCCCTTCGGCTGGCAGACCAGTGGTTGAGCTAAGGAAATCCTCGTTCAATTCGAGTTGGATGTCCCCAACTTTGGCCCTGCATCCATCGAATGTAAGTGAAAATTGTTGAGCGACTGCCAGGTTGAAACCCTTGAAATTCTCCATAAAAACCCTCCAACCATTCCTCTCTAGGTCCTCTCGGGCGTTATCAAACAACAACAAAGTTTGGACACCGTTGGGCTCGATTTGGACTACAGGAGCCATAGAAAATAGCATAAAATCAACAAGGTAATCGACAAGAGGGTTTGACAGTGTAGACACAGAACCAATTTTTCCCGCAGCTTCCCCAAAACAAGCAAAGGCAACCCGAAATGCAAGACAGAGCATTAATGCTTACGCGTGCGAGGGTGGTAGAGTAAATTGGGACCATGCAAAAATATCATGTCAGGTTGTACAATTGATGGCACCTTGGTAAAATGTTACATTCAAATCACAAGTGCATATCCAAATGAATTCTAAACAACATGTCAAATGAACCATGATTTGACCCAAAATTAATGTGTTCAATAAAACCATTGCATCGAAGTTTATAAATCAACACCATATTAATAATAATCAAAAGCATAGATACTTGGTGTTTTGATAATATGTGACCAGTGGTGTGTTTGAATTCAAAGAGTTATGACCACATAGACAAATAGGTTCATAATAATCCAAAAGATCATTTTAATGCAATCAACATGAATTCCAAATGTAGGTTTTCACGCTTGGAGTCGTGAAAATGAAAACGAAAAGCAGGTATGTGAAAGCGAAAGATAATAGTGTCGGTTTTTTTTTTAAATAGCGATGAGTATTGAGGGTTCAAAACCCTTGTGTAGGCAACTTATAAGGAAAAGATAGGAATTAATATGGCTGCCAACAGGGATATGCTAGAAATTTCGGATATGAAAAAACATTTGTGCAACTGAATAATTTATATTATTGGCCAGGGATGAGGATATATGTCAAGAAATTTGTCAACAATTGTAGAATCTTCCATCACGCAAAGGGAAAAAGACAGAATACAGGGTTGTATCAACCATTTTCGATACCATAGAGGCCATGGGACACGATAAACATGGATTTTGTGTTAGGACTGTCGAGGACACAAAGAGGATGTGATTCCATATTCGTGATATTCGATAGATTCTCAAAAATGGCACATTTCATTCCATGTCATAAAAACAGTGATGCAACACACATTGAAAATATGTTTTTCAAAGAATTTGTTCGACTTCATGGTTTACCCAAGAGTATTGTTTCAGACAGAGATACCAAATTTGTTGGTAATTTTTGGTGGACACTATGGAAAAATCTGGGAACAAGTTTATATTTTAGCTTAGCATATCAACCTCATACGGATGGACATACTGAGGTAGTAAATCTAAGTTTGGGATATTTGTTGAGGAGTTTGGTAGTTGAACATCATAGTCATTGGGATCATATTCTACCACAAGTGGAATTTTCATATAACGACTCACCTAAAAGAAGTACAGGATAGAGCCCATTCCAAATAATTTATTGAATGCAACCAAGAGGAGTATCTGAGTTGACATACTTAGAGCAGGGCGAGTTCAGAAGTGTTGGAGCAGAAGATTTTGTAGCAGAGATGCAAGGGATCCACAGTAAGATTAAAGAGTGGTTGCAGAGTTCCAACCAAGAATATAAGCACGGAGAAGATCAACACAGGAGAGAGCTTCAGTTCGAAGTGGGAGATTTAGTCTTAGAACACCTAAGAAAAGAGATATTCCCAAGGGAACATATAATAAGATGAAGATGAAAAATATAGGGTTGTGTAATATTTTATGGAAATTTGAGGAAAATGCTTATGATATGGAATTTCTAGATGGTGTGGGCATATCACCCATATTCAATGTAGCAGATATGTACCCTTACAGATCAGATGAAACAGAGGGATCAGAGGATCAGAAGGAATTTCAATGCATCAGACAAATGCCTATAGCTGAAAAGCCACAGATGGAAAAGATCATTGATCAGAGAGTTGGAAAGAAGACCCGGAGAAAGACATATTTTTAATATTTGGTAAAATGGAAGGGACACCCGATTGAGGATTCCAGTTGGGAAAGTGAACCAAATATCCAGAAACATGG
>JZKD02S1677991.1:280089-297649 GCA_000966675.3 Picea glauca
AAAAAAAAAAATGTTTCCTTCATTTTTTTAAAAATAAGCGATTTAACATCCTTTAATAATTTAATGTAATTCACTTATACAATAATAATAGTTAATATTAATATTTTAGTATCTGAAAATAATGTTTTTAGCTGAAGTTAGATAGGATGAGAATTGCTAAACAATTGCAATCTTGAACCCGCCAGACGTGGAATCCACAAGTCCACCTGTCAATTTGTATATCATGGAAGTTTGGGTGATATTTGCAGAACACGAACAAAAGAGGTTCAAATTTCAGCCCACCAGGCCGAGAACTCGCGATCCAAAAAGTGCCCAAGTATGGAATGAGGGATCTGCATATGCTCTATAAAATCTCTTGTCCATACTTTCTAAAAGTACATGTTTACTATGTATTGTTCGTTTGTTGGAAAAATTTTATATCAGTTGCCCGACCAAATTGTACAAACTTTATCATTTAATTAAATTCTACAATAGCAAAAATTATTATTAATAATTTAGTATTGAAAATCATGTTTTTAGATATGTTAGATAGTTGATAGGGATTAGTATCTATAAATAATGGCAAACTTAAACCCGCCAACCCTCAAGTCCATTTGTCATTTTTTATATCACGGAACTCCGAGGGATATTCGAAGGACAAGGAACAATGAAAACTACAATGTTGAGCGATGCAGCCCACAGGTTCATTTGTCAATTTGTAAAATGCAGAGATGTGCCTGGTGTTTGTACAACATGAAACAATAGAGGCCCAATTTTCATCCCGCGAGCCCCACAACCTCAATAAAAAAAATCGCTAGATATGAAATTCATACCGAATCGCTACGGGACAATAAAACTGCAATGTTCAACCAACTAGCCTGAGTCCACTTGTCCACTTGTATATCGTGGAAGTCTAGGTGCTATTTGTAGGAGACATAACAATGGAGACTCTATTGTCGTCCCGCCAGGCTGCGAACCAAAAACTGCCTAGGTATGGAATGAGGGATCTGCATATGTTGTATAAAATCCCATTCCATAGTTTATATAAAGACAATTTCCACAAGTTCGTGTGTCAACTTGTATATTGCGAAAGTCTAGGTGCTATTTGTAGGACACAAAATAATAGATACTTAATTTCAGCCTGCCAAATCACAAACCCATGATCCAAAAAGTGCCCAAGTATGGAATGAGGGATCTGCATATGTTATAGAACAATGTTTTTGTACAACGCGGAACAATAGAGGCCCAATTTTCAGTCCGCCAGCCCCAGAGCTCCCGATAAAAAAATCGCTAAATATGAAATTCATACGGGATCTTTGCATATGTTGTATAAAATCTCATTTGATACTTTATTTAGAGACTACGTCCACAAGTCCACGTGTCAATTTGTATATCGCAGAAGTCTAGGTGCTATTTGTGGGACACAGAACAATAGATACTTAATTTTCAGTGTGCCAGGTCACGAGCCCGCGATCCAAAAAGTGTCGAAGTATGGAATGAGGGATCCGTATTGTTCTAGAAAAATGTGTTTGTAAAGCGCAGAACAATAGACGCCCAATTTCCAGCTCGCCAGCCCCAGAGCCCCCAATAAAAAAAAAAACTAAATTTGAAATTCATACGGGATCGCTAGGAGACAATAAAAGTGCAATGTTCAGCCAGCCAACCCGAGTCCACCAATCAATTTGTATACCACGGAAGTCTGGGTGCTATTTGTAGGAGACGAAACAATAAAGACTCTATTATTGGCATGCCAACCCGTGAACCCACGATCCAAAAACTGCCTAAGTATGGAATAAGGGATCCGCATATGTTGTATAAAATCTCATTCCATATTTTCTATAGAGACTATGTCCAAAAGTCCGCATGTCAATTTGTATATCTCAGAAGTCTAGGTGTTATTTGTAGGACACAGAATAATAGATACTTAATTTTCAGCCCACCAAGTCCCAAACCCGCGATCCAAAAAGTGCTCAAGTATGGAATGAGGGATCCTTATATGTTCTAAAACACTATCAATTTGTATATAGTAGAAGTCTGGGTGCTATTTGTAGGAGACAGAAAAATAAAGACTCTATTTTTGGCCCGCTAGGCCACGAGCCAGCGATCCAAAAAATTCCTAAGTATGGAATGAGGGATCTTCATATGTTGTATAAAATCTCATTCCATACTTTATATAGACTATGTCCACAAGTCTGCATGTGAATTTGTATATGGTGGAATTCTAAGTGCTATTTGTAGGAAACTAAAGTCTAGGTGGTATTTGTAGGACACGAAACAATAGATACTTAACTTTCAGCCCGCCAGGTCGCAAACTCGTGATCCAAAAAGTGCCCAAGTATGGAATAAGGGATCCGCATATGTTCTAGAACACTATCAATTTGTATATCGCAGAAGTCTGGGTGCTATTTGTAGGAGACAGAGCAATAGAGACTCTCTTTTTGGCCCGCCAGACCGCGAGCCTGCGATCCAAAAACTGCCTAAGTATGGAATGAGGGATCTGCATATGTTGTATAAAATCTTATTCCATACTTTACATAGAAACTGTCCACAAGTCCACGTGTGAATTTGTATATCGTAGAACTGTAGGTGCTATTTGTAGGACACAAAACAATAGATTTAATTTTCATCCCGCCAGGCCGTGAACCCGTGATCAAATGCAATGTTCAGCCAAGAAGCTCATAGGTCCTCCTGTCAATTTGTATACCGCAGAAATCTGGGTGCTATTTTTAGGACACGGAACAATAGAGACTTTTTTTTCATCCCGCGAGGCCACCAACCCACAATCAAAAAACTTCCTAAGTATGGAATGACTCTTTTTTATATGGCTCATTTGTCGAAATACTTTTATATCATTCGGTCGACCAGATTGTGCAAACTTTCTCGTATAATTAAATTCTGCAATATAAATATTTAACAGTAATAATTTAGCACAGGTCAAGTTCTGAATTTGTATATCGCAGAATTGTCACTTCTATTTGTAGAGCATGGAATAATAGATGCCCAATTTTTTTCCCACCAGTCTGAGAACCCCCGATCCAAAAAAAGTGGCTAATTATGGAATTAATACGAAATCGCTAAGGAAAAAAAAATGCAATGTTAAACCAACCAACCCACAAGTCCGCCTGTCAATTTGTATATCACGGAAGTGTAGGTGCTATTTGTAGGACACAGAACAATAGAGGCTCAATTTTCAGCCCACCAAGCCGAGAACCATCGGCCCTTCACGTGCCCTGGGTATATCTTCGCCTGACCTCTTTTCATACTTTGGTATTTCTTGGAATTGGTTTCGCCATTGTTGTTTCCTTCGTACTTGTTTCTAGATATGCAATAATTAAGCTTTAATTCTAGTAGCCATCCTACAACAACTGTTAAAACTGTCATTAATGTCTGGAAGTCCAGAGAAGATTTGTCATTAGTATGAATTAAACTAAGATTTGTCCAGAAGCATGTTATCCTTTCCAAGTATTCATTTCAAAGGCCACGCAATATTTTTTTTTTGTGCGCGAACGGGTTGGTGCTTTTAAGAAATTTTTCATTCTTAATCTCTTTTTGCCGTCACCGCCATGTTCACACTTTTTTCTAATTGACCAATTAGTGAGTTGTGATGGTCACAACTCATTCCACATGAACCCTGGAAATTGTCATTGATCAACGAAAGGCTCGAGGAGATATTCCATTGATACACATTAAACCATAATTTGCGAAGGATTATATTATCCCTCCCCAATTTTCATTTCAAACATCATCTCGACCAAACAGAAATTCTAAATAACTTATGGCAGCAGTTCTCTCCACACACAGTAAACACATTGGGGCATAATGGCTAGAGGTTCCACTATTCCAGGGAATATTGTTACTATTCATCTCCCTCCGCCCAGTAGAAAAAAAATGATATGGTCCCTTGGTACACCGAGAGATATATTTCAAGCCAAAAAATTCCATCGCAACCCTTAATGGTTAGAGAACCTGCCCAGTTACAGTCATTGTTATTGCAGAAGTTAATTCCATGAATTCTGAGTCAGAAGAAGATGATCTGATGGACAATGATACGACAATGGATGATGGCAATGCAGAGAATCTTCCCACTCATGCGCCCAAATTGAAATCAACCATAACGAACGGACCTTCCCGGCTCGATGATCGCAGTCATGACAACACCAAAAGGAGTTTCAGAAAAGAAACTGACGGTGAATGCAACAGCCACTTTGCACTGCGAAAGTAGGAATTCCAGAGTTCCAAATTAGTCCGTTATGGGCGGAAGAGTTTCAGTGTAAAGCAATGATATCTTGATTCTCCCAAAGATATATTTCAAGCCAAAAAAATATTGTTTAACATTTTTGGGCATCAGGTCCAAAACTCTCGCTCCTGCCATGCATTTTCCTACTAGTCATCTCCTTCTGCCCATAATGGACTAATTTGGGCCTCTGCAATTGCATGTGCAAGCTGTGCTACTGAATTTTTTTGGACTATGGAGAGGCAGTTTCAGCTAAGGTCTATTCCACTTTCCCTACAACCATTTTCGTCTTCCTTTTGAGGAAAAGCTTCAGAAAAATATCAATTTCAGCAAAGGATGATTCATCTATGAGAAAACTCCAAGGATATTGCATACTGCAGAACCCGTTCTTGTGTTTGTCGCAGATACCTTCAATGTTTTGGCCTGAAGAACTGGGTCCAATTTCTAAGCATAGATGTACAATACTCGGTGTTTTTCTTATTTTTTTATTTTAAATGGATTTGCTATTAAAAAAAATTGCCTTGCACTCTTCATTGTTGCCTCTTTTCTTGGTTTACGCATGTTCTAATTGGCATGGTTTGGTGCTCTCGTACTTCTTCGTTCTTGTGTTTACTAATACCAATGTACAATGTTGCAGCAAAATAGTTATTCTTGTTTCTAGACATGCAATTATTAAATTTTAATGCTAACAATCCATAATGCAATAAGTTTAATACTTGAGTTAATATGTTGCATTGATGGTAGAATGTATGAAGAACACAATTACACGCACACACTCCAATAAAATCTAATCTTCCACAAAGCATTTGCTGGCAATTAGTAGAAAAGGAAATTTAGTGGTTAAGTTGATATGTTACAGTCATGGAATAATGTATCAAGAACATAGTTGCAGGCATACGTTGCAATAAAATGTAATCTTCAACAACGCATTTGCTAATAATTAGTAGATCATGGTTTTGCAATGATGGTGCTTCTTTGAAACCAAATCATGCTTACAAAAACTGCCTTCCACCTCTCTATTTTCCCACTCTTTTATTCCCTCTAGTTTCTCTTCCTGGTTACTTAATCGTTTTTTTCCCGACAATGCGTTGGTCTGCAACTTCGTGGATTCACATGTTTTTGTTTCCACAACCGCTTCCCCTTTCTTTAAATTGATTGTTTATTGTTCCCTATCCCACAACTGGCACCCAAAGTTCCGCCATATACAAATTGGCAGGCAGACTTGCACGTTGGTCGAGTCAACATTGTAATTCTACTTTTACGTGACCTCCAAACAACATTTGGAGCTCCGGTATATACAAATTGATAGATATTCCAAATTGCAACCATTCTTAGATCATACGCTTTTCTGTATTACGGTCCACCTATCATGCCCTTTTCTGTGCTGCACATTTTTGCACTGAAAACTTTCGAGAAATACAATTTAACCATCGGGTCCTCGCATATTTAGTGGAACTATTGTCACCTCATTTTGAAGCCCATTTGTCTGCTTTCCATACTTCACCATTTGTTTGAATTTCTTTGGTGAATCGTCAGTTTGGCGGGTTAAAGAAATATTCAGTTCATAGTCGTTGTTTCTTGTATCTGTGCCCCTTTGCAATTAGTAGTTGGCAATTATATATAAGATCTTATTGCCATGTATGCAATTAGTAATTTCCATGTTCCATACTTAGCCACTTTGGTATAATTCCGCAAATATACAAACCGGTCACTCAGCTGCCCCATCATGATCTCTTCCGTTTTACACATTTTGCACTCAAAAATTCCGAAACATGAAATTTCATCGTGCAACACTTGGTTGTCCTGACTATCCCTGTAACCCTTTTTTCAATCCCATCCGACCACTTTTCAGAGCTTTCCATTCTTTTCTTTCTCTCCGCCCTCTCCATCACCTTCTCACTTGTCTATAATAAAAGAAAATAAAAAGTTATATATATATATATATATATATATATATATATACATATACATATCTTGTTTCTAAATATGGAATTACTGGCATTTAATTCTAACATGTCATCATGCAGAAACCGTATATATTGTCTTTGATGGGCAAAAGGCTCGAGGAAATATCGTATTCATGCGCATTAAACCAAAATTTGTGGGCAGATTATATTATCCCTTGCAAGTGTTCATTTCAAAATCATTAAATCCCATTCACACAGCATGCCCTTTGCACGTTCACGAAACCTCCATTCCTTAATTGCTCTTCGTCGTACCTGCCACGTTTGCATTTCTAAATATGAAATAAATAAATTTTACTGCTAACAGTTCATCATGCACCACCAATACAGGTTTTCATTAATCAACGAAAGGCTTGAGGAGCTTTCCCATTCAAAATCATTTAACCAAGGTTTAGCAAAAAGTTACATTATTCGCTCTAACAATTCATTTAAACCATCATCTGCAGCAAATCAACCTTCTCATAAACCTATGGCATCAACTCGACACCATTTCTGTGGAGATATAGTGAACACTTTTGGGTGTGAGGACCAAAACTTCCACTGGTCCAGGGAATTTTATTATTACTCAACCCCTACCGCAGAGAACCAAGTAATTTGGACCTCCGGGATTACTCATGTAGGTTGTGTCCCTAAGATTTTTGACTCTAAGGACCTGGTCTCTTGGTGCACTAATAAATTTATTACAGACCAAGGAATTATTCCACTACACGACGACTCTTCTATTTCTTTTTCACCTCAGGTCTTCCGCCAGATGCTGAAATTGCCCGAGC
Source organism: Picea glauca (assembly GCA_000966675.3). NCBI lineage: Eukaryota > Viridiplantae > Streptophyta > Pinopsida > Pinales > Pinaceae > Picea > Picea glauca. The sequence continues at coordinate 287,037 of JZKD02S1677991.1, forward strand.
CAACATTGACATTCAAAGGAGAATATTGCAAACAGTTCCTAGCAAAGAATAATAACAGATTGGACCTCTTGCCCCATTTTTTGGAAAGGTCGAATCTAGTTCTTGAAGATATTACAAGTATGCAGGTTAGTTCATTTATAAATCCATTTCGGGAAATTGCCTCTATGTTTACAAGAATAACGGGACAGGAGTCCACAGGTACTGTTTCCTGGATGGCTCTTTATATTTTGTATTTCATAGTCAACGAACAAGCCCTTTTTGATTGGGGCAGGTTAATTTCCCATGAAATATCTTGCCAATTGTCAAGCTACAAAAGGAAAAAGAAATTTTATATGTCATCCTATTTAGTTTTTGCAATAGCACATTCATGTCAATTTCTGCAACTATCTCTGTCCAAAAAAGTCAACTGTGAATTCCACCCAGTAACGTTCTGGTACCAAGCCTTGTTGAAGCACAAGGATTCCCACTATTTTTATGAGGTTTTTAATGGCTTCCTGTCTGTTTTCAAAGTTTTGTTGTTAGGAGAAAATGCTCCCTACATATCTGAACATGCAACTAGTTTTTTGCACAATAAGGGGACACTCCAACATTTGGATAATTGCACTGTCATAAGAATTTTTGGCTCCACGGATAAACATGATCTCCTTCCATTTCACATTGCAGACATAATTTTTATTGCAGAAGTAGCACTTCAATACAACTACTGATTCCATCTGTTCCAAAGGAAGAAAAAAAAACAGTTCATTCCTCTGCCTTGGAAAATAGGGGAGTTCGTCTTGAAAAACGTCAACAAAATTGACGATTTTGAAGCACATTTTAGCATCTCCAACCTTAGATATGTTGAAGACATAAGAGGATTCGACCCCTATGATATTTTTAGACAACATTTACAATCACTTGGCCTCGAAAATTATTTTATAAATAAACACCTACCCAAAAACAGAGACAGTGGCGGTCCTGCCTCTAATACTGACGACGTAGAGGTAGTGAAAAGCTACACTAAATTGTACATGCAACAGGGGAAAGGCCCCAGTGACAAGAGTGTTCAATCTGAAAATACCACTCCAAAAAGTATGACATCCCAGAGCATCGCTCCAATGGCCCATCACAGCAACAAAGAAACCCAGAGTTCTTCAAACGGAGGAGGAGATAACGACCCTCCTCACTCTAAAATTGATAGTTCTCACAATATTCCAGTAGAGAAGAAGAGGAAGAAAAATGTGGGTCAGGCAGAAGAGTTGGAAATTCAGAGTCAGAACATGGAAGTTGACACTGATTTGGATGCCATGTTCCCCTTCCTTGATCAGCCCCAATACGACATCCACCATAGCCATCCAATGGACATATCCGTTACCCAAAATTTTGACGAAGATGAATCCTTTGTGTTCCAGAGTGTTGTTTTTGGTAGCTAGAACAAAAGATTGATATTTGAGAAAAAAAAATGTGAAAAATATCGAAGGCAAATCTCGTTCAGAGGTTGATGTTGCCAACATGCGGCCGTCCCAAATCTGTCAACTTCACACCGCGATCAGAGAAGCACTTCATGATTCCATTGGATGCATCGAGACCTAGAATGCCAAACTGAAGGAACGAGTCAAGGAATTGGAAGACGCTTTCATTCCTATGCCATTGCTTGTCGATCCTTTGGCAATAGCCATGCCTGGCACCCCTGCACCCAATGTAAAAGCATCCTCCACCCTGCTTGCATCCTATAAAGGATATGTGGAGAACAATATCAAAAAAGAATGGAACTGGCTACCCAAGCGTGGAAAAGATCAAAAAACATCACTTCCCTTGGAACCAGGGCACATAGCTTGCTCGAGATTTTGCAAGTTGAATTAAAAGATGAAGAAAATTTCTTTTTAAAAATGGTCATCCCTTTTGGCAAGATTGTTAACAATATGACAGAAACAAAAAGAAGAGAAGAAGATCTTCCATCCAAAAACTGGATCGGCCAATTGAATGCATGTTGGAAACAAAAAGTAAAGAACCTACGTCTCATTGTTCAGTCATGTGAACAAGCCATAGCGAAGAAAGATAAATTATTTACAAAGTTGTCAAATATAGAAGGAAAACCGACGACTTCCAAGACCCCCTCTTAATCGCAAACTCCTTGCCCTTAACCAGGCAAGAGTTCGATAAACAGGTTGCTATGTTGAATACCTTGTCTCTCAAAAATTTTTACAGCATCCTTCAATTTGATCAAGCATACGTCCATGACTGGCTAGTCAAATATGCAGTACAAAATGAGGAAATTCATCAGGCTCTCTCTAATCTTTCTATCGACTTCCAAGAATTAGAAAACGAATTTTTCAGCATCAAAATTTGGAATGAGATCAGCGTCGCCTCAATGAGAAGATTCATTGAAGAATGGGTCGAAAGTCAATTGAAACATGCCGCCAACGAAAGACAACAGGCAGTTCCCGACATTCCAACAACCGTGGAGAACATCCTTGAAACCGCAATCGTCGTCGACATTAATGAAATGACAGACGCAAGCAAATAGCCAAAGTGCTCATATGTACCCTCACTATAAGTTTAGTCATCACATATTTCTTTGTTTCTCAACCCAGTTATTCCACTTTCTTAAATACAGATGTATAGGCAAACACTTGTACCTTTCCATTTATTTTATTTTGCAGCTATTGCACTCTATCTTCTTTCCACAATCTTGTTTCTTGTACACATTTCTCTAATGGTCCGCGGGAGCCCCAATCCCAGTCTACATGACAAATGAATTGAAATTTTGGTTTATATGTAACAGACTTTAATTTTTTGGTATATTTCAAAATTTGCAGTAGTATGTAACAAACTTTCATTTTTTCACATACTTGAAAAAAAAAATGCATTTAAATTTTTATATGTTACAGACTCTATTCTTATCTTTCCGCATTCTATATAACAAATGCATTTGTTTTTTAATATGTTAGACTTGTATTCTTATCCTTCAACAGTGTGCATGGTAAATGCATCTACTCTTTTATATGTTACACACTTTTCTTTTTTTATATATTTCAAAATAAATGGCATTTAACAATGCAAGCATCATTTATATATACCCCATGTTCACAAATGCATTAAATTTTTTATATTACTTATCTTCTATTAATTTTATGTCATCATATATTTTTATCTTTCACTAGTCCATATGGAAAATGCATTTAAATTTCCAAATTTAATCTTCCACTGTCAACAATTTTTTTACTTTGTTGTATACTTTCAAAAAAATTAGGTTTGCTATATACTTTCAAAAATTAGATGTTGATGTGCCTGCCGACCGTCATTTACTTTTGCCCTATCTTCTGTGATATACAATTTGCACAACATTTCCCTGATATACATGTTGCACCAAACACTTCATTTCATTTACAATTCGACCCCATTTTCCACAATTTGCTTCCTAACCTCCTTGGTAGGGACTGCGCTACCACGCAGCCTTGTTTCATTTAGGGAAGCTTTTGAAACAAAAAAGAATAAATATGATTTAAAAAAAAAAACTTGTCTCACTTTAAATTGTGAGTGTTTGTTTGATTAGATATGCTTTGACTTTTTCTATGGGAAATTTAAAGTAGTCACATCAGAAGAATGCTCTGTGAAATATTTTTAGGAATTGGAGGGAAAAGAGTATGTTTTGGTCATTATTTTCTATAATTACTATTTTTAGTGGAATTTTAAAATTCCAAGTGTTGATGCATACGTTTTTCTTTCTATGGGAAATTTAAAGTAGAAGAACGTCGCTTGAATTTTTTTTAGAAATTGGAAGAAAACAAGTATGTTTTGGTCATTATTCTTTTCATTTACTATTTTTGTCTGAAATTTTAAAATTTGACAATAAATTTATGAAGCATTTGGTACCAATGAAAGATTTATCTTTGATTTCTTGGTACAACCGAGCTTATTTTGTTTATTGAAATCTTTGAAGAAAAAATAAATAAAAGATTTTACAAAATTGCTTTAATAGCTTTCCTGGTAGTATTTGTATTTCAAAATTTCAGAGTGTTTTCCCTTGTTTATGTTTCTATTTGTCAGAGAAGAAGAATAATTTAAATTCGTTAGAACTCAAAGAAGGTTGACTGAAATATATCCTTAGAAAGCATAGGAAACAGATTGTATTTGAACTATGTTCTTCAAATATTTTGTTTGATTATAAAATAGCTTTTTAAATGATTGGAAATCTTTAGTGGTTTTGGTAGTCCTTTTGGCCTTTTGTTTTGATGCAGCCTACATTTAATAAAATGTAAGATTAATAAGGTAGTGATTTGTGTTTAAGAAACTGCTTGTTTGATGGTGTTTTGTGGTAAATTATGTGTTTTTCCTACTCATGTCACGTTGTTGTCATTGTCTTTGACCTCTTTTTTTCAAATATTGTTTTTTTTAAATGAGTTGGGATCTTTGGCGACTTTGTCGATACCTTTTTCCTTGTGTGTTCTAATGCAACCTGCATCTAAGAAAATGTAAGATTACTAATGTAGTGAATTGGGCTTAAGAAACAACATGTTTGATAGTGGTATATGGTAAATTCTTGCAGTATTTTGTGGACTTTTGTCAGTTGTTAAGGTAGTTTGATTGAATTAAATGTCTATACATCTTTATAGTTATTAAAAAATATATATATATGATTGAATCAAATGTCTATACACCTTTATATTTATTCAAATAATCAATATTTGTAGGATCTTTGCACAATTTATGTTGGCGCTAGATTTTCAAAGTAATAAGATTGGTAAATGCAACGAGTACATTTTCAAGACCCATGAGAATGAAACAATATATAATGAGAATGCCAAAAGTGATTAGGGGTTACATGGATTAACCATTCAAAAATAAATGGGTTATGGGTTCTACCAATTGAGGGCTAGGGGTTATAGGGTTAATGAATTAGAGGTTAGAAGGGAAAAATGTGTTAGGGATTATAGGGATGATACATTATCGATTAGATTTCAAAGGGTTCGAGGTTAGGTTAGGTTATAGGGGCTTAATATCATAGAGGTAAAGTGTTATGATGGTTGTAAGTGTTGTGGATTGTAAGAGTTAGGGGATATAAAAGTGTATGGGTTAAATGTTATGTGGGTTATAGGATAGTGGTTAGAGTAAAAACGAATGATAACTATTACATGAGATAGATGTTAGAGGGTTTAGGGGATAAGGTTTAATGGTTACAAGGATTAGGAGTTAGGGACAGAGGGGTAATAAGGTTGATTTGGGACATTATTTGTTGGTTATAAAGCATAGAAATTACTTGTGATAAGTGATAGATGGGTTAGGGTAGATAGTATTATGGTTTAATGGTTATAAGGATTATAGATTAGAGGTTATAAATTTTAGTTGTCTAGTGTAATAGGTGTTAAATATTGTAAAGGGTTAGGATTTATGGGGGTTATAGTGGTTAAGGGTTAAGCCTTATAGGGGCTACAAATATTATGGGTTATATAGGTTAGATAAGTTTTATACTTGTTAGGGGTTATAGAGATTAGGGTATAAAGGGGTTGCAAGATAAGGGTCATTAATGTTCAGGTTTATAGAAGTAATAAGGGCTATGGATTAGAATGTTAGGGTTTTTGGGATATGGAGATTAAGTGTTAGGGGTTACAAAATTTACATGGGTTTGGTTTATAGGTGATAGAGTTTTGTAGTTATATGGTTTCTAGGCATTGAGATTTATAAGTGCTACTAGTTTTGGAAGTGAGCATAGGTAAGGTATAAGGTGATTGAGGTGATTGGATTTAGAGTTTAAGGGAAATAATGATTAATATCATTAGTAATTATGGGTTAGTGGCTATGATTTAATTTTCCTAATTATTAGGGTTTAGGTTTTAGTGATGCACTGGTTGTAGGTTTTGCAACTATTGTGGTTAAGGGTTATATGCTATATGACTTAATGGTTATGGGGTTTAATGGTTATACATGTTAATGTTTGAGGGGATAATGGTTATATAAGTTATGGTTCAAATTATTTAGTGGTTAAATTACTTAAGGGTTATAGGGAGTATGGTTTATGTTATTAGGGATTGGAAATTATAAGAGTTAGGAATTATATGGGAAAGGGATTAAAGAGATTAAGGGGTTATATTTGTTAGGGGTGATTCTGATTATAATTGATATTGTAACATATGTGCTTCTAAAACATTAACACCATAATGTAACCCTACATCATTAACAACCCATAAACAAGTAACAAACTTATTAACACCATAATGTAATGCTACATCACTAAGAACCCATAAACTAAGAATAAAAGTATTTAAGTAAAATATACATTCATGTGAACCTAAACCCATAAACTAAGAATAAAAATATTTAAGTAAAATATACATTCATGTGAACCTATTAGTGAATCCATAAGATAATCCAAGCGTGGAGGGGATGAGATAATCCATCAGTGCATGGAGTCTATAGCACCGATTTGGGAGCTAGTAGTAAAATATTCGATAGCTTGTGTTGAGAGTAATGGTTCAATTCCCAATCCTGTAGGATTTTATTATATTGGACTTGAGGATCTTGACAAGTTTCAAGTGGCATATGTGCTTTAATGGATCTCACATATCATGGGGAGTTCTATTGTTTCTTTGAAGAGTGTCGGGTTTAAGAGACCTTCATATTCATACTGGCTTTGAATTTAAACAAAAATGAGCTTTGAATAATAATAAAATGTTAGACTGTCATCCTAGGAATTTCAATTGAAATGAAAATTGTAGTTTGTGTATTGGTCTAAATGTTGTCTGGCTAAATGTAATTTGAAATTTATTAATACATAAAGGTTAATTTCATAAATCATAGATTAAATTCTATTTTGTGTATTTTAAGTTATTAATGATTTTTTTAATTGTGTATATAATTGTTCTTCTTCATTATTACATTAATTTGAGATTAAATTTTAATTTATAAAATATGCAAAGTTCAAATTATTAATTTTTCTATATAATTAGTAAATTTTGAATTAAAAAAAATATTTTATTTTTCAAATTTTAATAAATTCTAAATTACAATAAATTTATATGAATAAATTGTAAATATTTTTAATTTTTTTTACATATTTATCTAGTGTCCATTATGATACTTTGCTTGTCCACTCCCACGATGGGATGGAAACACTAATTGAAAATAGGTGCATAGATAGATAGGTGTTACTTGTCTCCCATTTTCTAAATTATAGATTAAATTATATTCTCTATATTCTAAGTTACATAAATTATATTCTTACTTATTAAATAATTATATTTTGTTATTATAAAAATATGCAGATGTTATTTTCTCATTTTCTAAATTATTTATTAAATTATATTATCTATATTCTAAATTACATAAATTATATTTTTATTTATTAGATAATTATACATTGTTATTAGATAATTATTGATGGTTATTACTATTACATAAATTTTAGATTAAATAGATTAAATTTCAATTTATAAAATATATTAATTATTAATTTTTTGTGTGATTAATAAATTTTGAATTAAAATGAATTTTATTTTTTCCCATTTTTAATAAATGTTAAATTATAATAAATTGTAAACTAAAATGAATTTTTTTTTCATCTTTAATAAAATCTAAATTACAATAAATTTATACAAATAAATTAAAATGATTTTAAATATTTTTTTTTTAAATAATATAAATTTAAAAGTATAATAAAATTTATTATTTTATATATTTTAATATATTTAAAATTATAATAAATATATATATATATATATATAGGCTTTAGGACACGATTTTGAGTGAATACATTATTGAACAGTGAATACATTAGCAAACAGTTCACGGGAAGGAAAATTCAAAGCTAGCAAAAAATTCACGGCAAGAAAAATTATTGAGGCTGGCATATTGTTGATGGCAAAATATATGTTAGCCATTCACTAAAAAACAAATAGGAAAAAAATAAAATAGATGGCAGTGTTTAATTCGTCAATGACAGACGACGAAAAATCTGAACAATCCTTCCCTTATAGAACGCCTTCCGTGTAATTACAGTTTTTTAATTTAAAAAATCATGAGCTACCTTGTACGGAACACTTTTTACCCTTGGAGTTATAGAGCTCATATCAACTGGGATCCGCCTAACAACTTGCACAATGTTTTACATACTTGCAATGATTTTCTTGTATCATAAAATTTATCAAACTATGCATGTATTATCTACATGTTACCTTTGGTTTTATACAATGACATATAACAACTCAAAACATGATACATATTGAATTTGAAGAAAATTGGAAAGTATCCTAAACCATGGATTCAAGAGCAAGTAGTTTGAACAACAAGAATATAGTTTTTGGCTACATGACAAAGGGAAAGAGTATATACAAGTGAGATATGATTCATTTTGATATTAACATAGTATATAATTTTTTGAATATATATATATATATATATATATATATATATATATATATATATATATATATATATATATATATATATATACAATTTGAGTGGGTCTAATGGTTAAGAACATGTATTTCCTCGTAAGAGGTCATAAGTTCAAAACCATAAAGGGTTAGGGTATGTATAACTCCATAGACTTTAATAGTCAAATCCATGCGTGAAGGGATTCCCTTGTCCCACAATCCCACAAATAAGGAGGTCGCATACACCAATTTAGTAAGTGACTTGGTCGTAACCTTGAAGAGAATTTCTATTACTATATCATGCAAGCACCATATGAGAATTGATGCTCCACATAGAAGACCATATGTAACATGACACTTTAAACTAGCATTGTATAAGTTGGAGTATATTAATTATCTTAAACATACAAAGTGGTTGAATATATATTAAAATGTGTAAATTTGCAATATTTTGGTCCTCATACTTCATTAAACGTATAAAGTGATTGAAGAAATAGGGAAAATAAATAGATAGTAATAAATATTTATGTAATTTCTTGTTTATTCATAAAATTTAATTTTATTAAAATTTATTTTATTAAGAGAAGTTTAAAAAAGAAAAGAGAAATAAAATTGTATTAACATGCATTATGATATAACAATCAAAATGTATTTTAAGTGATTTTTTATTTCTAATAATATATATTTAGAGGCCTAGCTATGGACATTAAGAAGAGGCAATCAAATATGAAGTACTATACAACAAACTTGCCTAGATAACCCGAGGAAGTAAAGAAGACACTGACTATTTAGGCAAGATGTGGGGAAATTATTGATCAAATTGACATAATAGCAACACAATTCCCTGAAAGTACACATGAAATGAAATCAAGTCAAAACTAGAAGCAATATACCTTAATATAGTATGCAACTACCCTTGGAAGGATAGTAAATATGAGAAAATAAGTATATTGACAAGGGTTTTAAGAAGGGAATGAAAACTTCTAAGTTTAATCCCCAATGTGAGTAGTATATATATGATAAAGTTACCTTACAAGGGAAGGGAAAATGATGAACTTGGGAATTTTCTAATAACAATAACTTATTATAGTCCATGTAACCATAACCAACGTGAAAGGAAGAGATGAACATAAAAGAGTAATAGATAGATACTTAAGGTAAGTGGATGGAAGTTTCACAAACGAGTGTAAAAAATCAATGAGAAGCAATAGACTATTCTAGAACATGATAGAAGATTTTGGATTTAGGAATCATCAGTATGAATCATGATAAGAACACTCGTGATGTTTTTAATGTTTTACATGTGATATGTGTTGAGATGATTATCATATTCATGATGTTATGTTGATATGTGGTTCCATTTATTATGTTGATCTAATGTTATATCTTTGATAAAGATATGTTGAGGTTATGGTCTTGTGATAGCATTTCATGATATGATGTCATGTGGTAATTGCATGAATTTTTTATGATAAGATGTTTTATGAAGACATGTTTGAGTATGTAGTGCCTTACTATTCAATATGTCATGATGACAATGATATTATGTTCTCATGATGACATGCAATAATTAGCATGTTGATTATTTTCTATGAGATTATTATATTATGACTATAACTAATGCATTGGTTGCATGTTGTGAAGTAGTGATTGACAGAAAATCCACCAGTGGACCAAGAGGGTCATTTTATTTCATGATTTCATGGGAGCCCATACCTACGAAGGAGAATATCTACAAAGTAACACCTTATGCGTTGGGGACAAACTCAATCAACCAAGTTATGTTATTGGTTCTTTTGACTTGTATAATTATCGATGGGAATGGGACCATCTTCAGAAGACCAGAGTGCCTGAGATTGTAGTTTTGATGTCGAAGTCCAGAAGAAGGGTTGGAGTACTACTCCCTAGTGGAGTTGTGGGAATGGACTTCGATGATTGGGGTTTTGTACCTGGTAGGAGTTGTGGAGGAAGTTTAGGTCAGTCTTTCAATATGCCTGGGGTATGTGAGTACCAGATAGGATCCTTGCTTGGGAAAATGAGGTCTTAAGCCTTGGGGCTCAAGTTAGGTTGATAAGATTTAAGTCTGGTATAGAAAGTTGAGAAGAAGAGATTGATAGTACTCACACTTCCCCAGTGTTGTGATTTGGAATTTTGATGCTTGTTGTGGTCACTTGGGTGGCCCTTATATTAGTTACAACATAGGGTGTTGTGAACGATACGGGGAGAAAATTAAAACTTATAAGTGACATAATTAAAGTTAAC
>JZKD02S1677991.1:297691-309517 GCA_000966675.3 Picea glauca
AGTATGTAATGCCCCATAATTTCAATTTAAGAAATAAATAATAAAGAAAAAGTCTTAAAATAAAAAATAGATGATAATAAATTAGAGTAAAAAGGATAGTAATAAATAAAAATATAATAAATAACTGAGAAATTATAATAAAAGATAAAAAGATAAAAATAAGAGAAATTACTAAAAAGAATCAAAGAAAATCTAAATTAAGAAAATGTTAAAAACTGCATCATTAATTACTTAATGGCAAGTGTAACTCATGCATGGAACTTCTTGCATGGAGGGGCATGAATAATTATATATAATGAAGGTGGAGAAGGAAGTGTGACATCTTTTTTCTAGGACCTTAGATGGAAAGGCTTGGAAGCTAGCATAAGTAGTTGATTCAAGGCTCGAGGGCTCTTAGTTGTCTTAACTGAGGGGTTTGTTGGGTGGAGAGTCATTCCCCACACTCAATTGTGGTTAGTTGGATCAAAGTTTGGAGCACATCGGTTTAGGGTCACCTACATTGTAAGTGAGTTTTTTTCGACAACTCATGGGTAAGATTCTTCTCACTCACTTCTCATGTGAATTATGCAATTAGTAATGAATTTTTCTTTACTTTTGTAAATCAATGCTTATGAATTTTTGTATATAACATGTATATGATTATATATTGAAGTTTGATCCATTACAATGGTCACTTCATTATAGCTATGGATGCCTGAATGGAAGTGGAACAGCCCTCAGGGATATCTTATCCATGCTTGACAATTTTTTTCCATTCCTCGCATCTATAAAAGGATTCAAAATAGAGAGTGCAACTTTAACATGGACTTATGCTTTCTTTAATTTTCTTTAAAAAATTCCCAAGTGTGATTTGCAAAATTCACTACATAGGATTATTATAGGTTTCAATAATTTTCCTTGTATTTTAATCATTGGGTATTTATAAAGTAAGGGTTGGTTCATCCTCCCTTCTTTTATTACCTCGGTTTCAAAACCAAAATTTGGGATCCAACATCTAGAATGTCTCCATTTTTTGAGCCCTCAATAGTTCCTTATCGAAAGGTATGGGTCCCATGTTTTTTCTAGAACCTACCTCTTGTTCTTGCGCCTTATAGAGTTCCTCACCTTCATGTGACCTTGTGTTCTTCATTTAATTTTAAAGTGGTTTTCACTTGGTTCTTTTGACAATTTTTTTGGAGATTATCAAGCATAGGGCTATGTTTTTACAGTAATCATAGATTATTTTTTTTGTTTGATCTGTTTTTGTGTTTTTTTAGGATGGTCATACCTTTTTGGTGTATCCATTGTGGTATACAACATGGGTGTTAAGTTAGGTGATGATCAAAGGGTAGGATTTTTTTTTTCCTTTTCTAAAAACATATGTTGCACTGGGTTACCCTTTGGCAATGAGGACGAGTTTTAGTTTTCAAAGGATTCTAAGAATTTTGGTTTGTCACAATGTAGCCTATTTTTAGCAATCGAAGTATGTGCTCTAGTTGATGATTAGTTGCATAGTAGTTTATCCAAATGGATTATATACTCGTGGAAAGGCATGCCACATGTCACATGTTAGACAATGTTTGGCCCACCGGTATAATCCAATGTGCATGGTTAATGAGATACAATTCATCTACATCATGATAGCTCGGTGCATGCAACAAATTCATTATGATAGATCTTAGGGCTTAATACTTTAATAACTTTCAATTAGGCATGAGATATGAAGTTATTTGTTCTCTACCTTGTGTCAATCGTGATGTAATGACAATGATGGTTTTTTGTGTGCTTCATTGTTATCGTCAAAGTGATTTACTATGCATTGAATCATTTGTGAGTGATAAGGCTTTCCATGAAAACGCACCGTTGGTCTATGTGATGGTCACTAGGTGAATGAGTATATGGATTTGTAATGTGCAAGGGTGACACTATTAAACATTATTTCACCAATGTTATAAATCAATGAATGAAACATTCAATTAATTAGCAATATTTTTTATTAAATCATGATGCTTTTCATTTAATTCGACATGTATTTAATTGAATTCTCATGACAAGGTATGATGATTCCCATCGAGCAAGTTTTATGCAATGTATTAATCATTTCTATTTCCAAGGTAAATTTCACATTTATTATTCGATTAATTTTAAGTTATGTCTTTATTTAATAAGTGTTATAGCTGAAATTAAATTCCATCCATTGAAGTAATTGGAATGTGAAGAGGCATAATTAATGAATAAATCAAGATAAAATGGTAAAGGAGAGCTCTCTTAATTAGAAAGAAGATAAGTGGAGTTCAAATCAAAGCATGATAATTCAAAAAGAGCTCGATATATGAAACATTGTTAAAAATAGGAAATTTAAAAAACAAAAATTACTCTAAATGCTAGAAAAGAATGCACTTGGTTTTGTGGTTAATGCAGGGTATTGCAAATCGTTCTCTTTAAATTCTACTTACCTTGGAACACTAAGAGAGTATCCAAAGAAATTTTCTTTTCTTGACAAGTTGTACAATTTGGGGCTTTTCACCCTGACGATTTTGCAAAGTCCCTTGAGTGATTTTCTTCACCGCGCAATCACTCAAGAGAGATATTTTCAACCCATCGCATTAGCTTACCATTGGAAAAATTTTCTTGAGGCACATTACTCTTTTTGAGGCTTTTCACCCTAGTGTTTCAAGCAAGGAGACAAATTGATTTTCGCAAGGAGGGAAATCGCTTACATAGTCTCTTGTTGATGTGTTTTCCTGACACCCATCAACTAAGTGATTGGGGTAAATATATGAACCTATGTTTCTTTCAAATGGAGACCATTTTTTTTCAAATTTAGAAAGTGCCAAATAACCCTCACCTGTTGATCATGAAGACCCAACAAGTTTTAAATTAGATTCAGTGTTGAAGTTCTTCAACATGGGAGGAAAACAAAGATGGTTTCTCTTTGAAACAAAAAGCAGAGAAAATAAAAAGATACTAAAAGATATAAATTGTGTATGTCCATCTTCTCAATGAATATCTCTATGTCTCAACTTTGTGCAACATCTTACAGAATCTAAAACAGAGGTCATATGCCCAAGATATGTCATTTTCCTCACTCATCTCTATTTCCTAAATCATCTATATAGTATTTCCCCATCTTAGTAATTTTCCTTACTCTCCACACTTTATACTTAGTCATTTTCTCTACTCTCCATGCTCCTCTCTACTCTCTACACCTCCATACTTAGACATTTTTCCAATCTTCCACACCATTGTCATACTTAACCATTTCCATACTTAGCCATTTCCATGTTTATCCAATTTCCATTTTCATTATCCACCTAGTTCATTTTCATAATACCCACCACTTAGTCATTTTCATATTTTCTACATTCATTTTCATAATTCATTTCCATTTTTAATTTCCTCTTATTCATATTCATTATTTGTGCATTCATTTTTCATTTTCATCTTCCATTTACATACTTAATCATTTCCATTATTTTATCATGTAACTCTATGACTTACCTCCCCAACACTTAGTCATTTTCATGATTCACCACGTTTTACTCATTTTTTACACTAAGTTCTCCAATGCAGATGTGGGACTTCCTCTACCCTGGCATTACCTTACCCACTCAACCTCGCATTCCCTCAATCCTCAATTTGCACTCCCCATTTTCGCATTACCCAAATCACACCTTCATGACTAAGTCATTTTACTGAGTTTTAATTTTCATAATACCCACCACTTAGTCATTTTCATAACTTCTACATTCATTTTCATAATTCATTTCCATTATTTCTACATTCATTTTTCATTTCCATCTTCCATTTTCATAATTAATCATTTCCATTATTTTATCACGTAACTCTATGACTTACCTCCCCAACACTTAATCATTCTCATGACTCGCCACGTTTTACTTCTTTTTTACACTAAGTCCTCCATTGCAGATGTGGGACTTCCTCTACCCTTACATTGCCTTACCCCCTCAACCCCACATTCCCACAATCCTCAATTTGCACTCCCCATTTTCGCATTGCCCAAATCACACCTTCATGAATTAGTCATTTTATTGAGTTTTAATTTTCATAATATCCACCACTTAGTCATTTTCATAATTTCTATGTTCATTTTCATAATTCATTTCCATTTTTTATTTCCACTTATTCATTTTCATTGTTTCTACATTCATTTTTCATTTCCATCTTCCATTTTCATACTTAATCATTTCCATTATGTTATCACATAACTCTATGACTTACCTCCCCAATGATTAGTCATTTTCATGACTCACCATGTTTTACTCATTTTTTATAGTAAGTCCTCCATTGCGTATGCGAGACTTCCTATACCCCTGCATTACCTTAACCCCTCAACCCCGCATTCCCACAATCGTTAATTTCTACTCCCCATTTTCACATTACCCAAATCACACCTTCATTGTTAAGTTTCTTGCTTAAGATGTTATTATTAATCTTGGGTTCAATAGTAATTATTACAGTTATAACAACAACATAATAAGGATCTTACTGAAAGAAACAAGATCACAGAGTACACAAGCATTTATCCTGGGAAACCCTCAAGGGGAAAAAAACCCAACAAAACTTCTTTAATATAGATTCAATAACCAACTACAATACCAAAATAACTCTCTCTCTACAAGAGACAAACCACCATGATGCTAGACCAGAAAATAATCAAAGACTAGAGAATATCCTCTCCAAAGAAATGTGCCTCTCTCTCTTCCTTCTTCCGGCAACTGGTAACTGCAGCTTCTTTCAATACTTGTTCACTAGATGAGTGAGATGAGTGAGTGATCAAATGAATGGTTGGCTTCCTTTATTTATACAAACTGGCAAGCATTGAAAGGAGGTGTCTCTTCACTAGCAGGGTCGACTTGTCTTTCTGGGTGGTTAGAACCACTTTAATTTGTCGAGGGTCGACTTCTTAATTTTCGTATTACAATTAGGGTTTGACCAATCCACAAAATGGGATTTGTTCAATTACAATGCCCAGCATGATCAATCCACAAAAGGGGATACGAATATTCTTTGCAGTTACACAATATTTCAACACTCCCTCTTAACAAGAAGGATATTCTTTATCTTTTGATAGGTCACTGGATGTCATCATCAACTGAACAATATCATCTGAGAAATATCATCAACTGGATAATCATCATCAACTAGATAATCATCATCAACTGGACAACAACATCAACTGGATACCATCATCAGCTGGGTAACAACATCCACTGGATAACATCATCAACTGGGCAATATCATCAACTAGGTAACAACATCAACTAGGAAACAACATCTAATGGATAACAGGAGGCATCAATATAATCCACTTGGTCATCTGGCATCATGATCACTGACTGGTTCTCCATGAATCCATATTAAAGAAGTTTTGTTCTCTTTATCTTTGCGCAGAAGATACTCTTTCTTTATTTCATCTTCACGCAGAAGATACTCTTTCTTATCTTCACACAAAAGATATCTTATCTTCACATAGAAGATTTCTTATCTTCACACAAAATATGTATTATCTTTACACAGAAGATATTATATGAGTTTTTCCATTCCTTTTATGTTCTCCCTTCTCTCATAGTCATCTATCTCACCCATCCACTGGGGAGGACTACTACCATAGCTCCACTCCTAGTCATCTGACATGAACTAGAGAAGCTAAGATGATAGCCTCGGAAAGACTAGACTCCCTTTCCATGATCCACGCAGGATCACGACACAAACCTCAAGAGCCAACTAACCATTCCACATGGTCAAGGTTTGTGTTTCGGGCTACAAAATCCTTGGCCAAAGGAGAGTATCTAACCTGTAATGATAAAGTATTAAAGTAAACAAGATACTAAAAAATAAACATGAATACTTATCTTTTGTTTTTGTGTGGGGAGGCTCCATGGACCCCACCATTTGTTATCTTTGTTAAAATCAACTATCTTCAACTTCAATTACATATTTCTCAATTTTTACTAAAGCTTTCCTTGAGGGAGGAGATTCATCTTCCTCTGCCACATGTGCTTGATGCTTTCTTTTCCCTTTTCCTTGAGGACAGACATAAGAAAAGTGTCTCAACTTTTGACAGTTGTAGCATCTAATCTTTGAAACATCTTTCTTCTTATCTAGAACTCTTACGAAGTTAGCTTCTTTATTGTTCTTCCTGAAGGAACTTCTTCTGTTATTTTGAACTGTAAGAGATTCTTTTTCATCAACAATTAATCTCTTATGTTGGTCTGCAAGTCTAGATTCTTCGTGTGTGCAATCTGCCCATAACTTATCAAACTTGGGTAACTTGCTTCTTGCACACACTCCTTGTACAAAAGGAATCCAAAATGTTGGAAACCCATTTAGGGTTGTGGTTACAAGCTCTTTGTCACTAATCACATCTCCAATAGCTGCTAGCTGATCTCTAATCTGAGAAACTCTCATAAGATAGGATGAGACAAATTCTGAGTTTTCCATCTTCGTATTACGAAGTTGATTTTTTAAGGAAAGATTATGGTAATGTCTTTGCTTTCATATAACCTGTTGAGTGCTTCATACATTTTCCTTGATGTCTATAGTTCGGATATATGAGGGATCAAGTGATCCTTTACTGAATCTGACATGATTCTCTTTTATTTCTTTTCATTCTTCTTATGCTTGGTATTTTTCTCTTCTTCCTCTAGTTTTGGTACACCCACTGTAACATGTTCTAGGAGATCATTCTCATCTAGAATCATCTGCAACCTATGCTTTCAAGATCTGAAGTTTCCAGATCCTCCCATCATGTATTCTACCCTCATACCGGTAGCCATTCTTTCTTGTAGTAGAAACCCTAGCCCTCCAAGCTATAGAATTAATAGAAAAATCAAATTTCTTGGATCTGAAAACTGAACTCACCAAAATATGCGTTGGACTGAGGCGAGCACACTCGTATAGTCAATTTATGAAAATTCCAATTTCTGACCCTTGAAACTAGACCTGCAAAATTATGGACTACAGCTTTCTGGTTCTTGTTCTGGTTCTAGTTTTCTGGGACCAAGTCAAACTAGGGTTTGAATTTTTAGGAGTTCTTCCCACTTAAAATATTTGATTCTTGTGCCAAAAGATGCACCTAGGAAGGGTGCAATTCCCAATGTGGTTTGCAGCCAAAAATTCCAAATATTCAAGAAACTCTAATTTTTGAATCCCGACAAAACTGAACACTGAATTTGCGACAATCCTCTTTCAGGCTTGCTCTGATACCATGTTAAGTTTCTTTCTTAAGCTGTTATTATTAATCCCAGGTTCAATAGTAATTATTACAATTATAACAACAACATAATAAGGATCTTACTAAAAGAAACAAGATCACAAAGTACACAATAATTTATCCTGGGAAACCCTGAAGGGGAAGAAAACCCAAAAAAAATTATTTAATATAGATTCAATAACTAACTACAGTACCATAATAACTCTCTCTCTACGAGAGACAAACTACCATGATGCTATACTATAAAATAATCAAAGACTAGAGAATATCCTCTCCCAAGCAATGCGCCTCTCTCTCTTCCTTCTTCCGGAAACTGGTAACTGCAGCTTCCTTCAATACTTGCGCACTAGATGAGTGAGCTGATTGAGTGATCAAATGAGTGGTTGGCTTCCTTTATTTATACAATATAGAAAGCATTAAAAGGAGGTGTCTCTTCACTGGCAGGGCTGACTTGTCTTTCTGGGTGGTTAGAACCGCTTTAATTTACCTGGGGGCCGACTTCTTAATTTGCATATTAAAAAAAATTACAATTAGGGTTTGACCAATCCGCAAAAGGGGATTTGGTCAATTACAATGCCTGACACGATCAATCCACAATTGCACAAAAGTCCACTCAATTTGAAAGGATAAATTCATCCCTTGCCAAATATTTCCATGGACATGATTCCCATGTTCTTTAGAAATACTTGAGAGGATTCAAATAAGAATTTGGTTAAGTTTGATAGTGCTTGTGATATTTATAATGTCGTTGAAGATGATGTTGCATGTTTATTGTTCATCTTAACTCTAAAGGGAAATGTTAGTGAATGGTTTTATTCATTGTTGCTCGGAACCATCACTAGTTGGGACATATTGGAAAATTTATTTATTCATAAACATTTATTGAGGAAAGATCCATATTCTCTTTTCTTGAAGTTATTTGAAATCCATATGAATGAGGAAGAGATAGTCAAATATTTCACTTTTAGATTTATTAAAGTCCTTCATGAGATTCCTCAAGAAATGTTTCCAAATGACCCTATCATTTTTAGTTGTTATGAAAATGCCTTGCCTATGAATCTGATATTTTTATTGAAGCAAGAGGGAAAGTGCAGTTGGAAAGAGTTAGTTTTGCAAGATCAAGTCATTGAAATAAATATTCATGAAACCGGTGCTAATCTCTTAAACTTCCCAATATTGTTCCATGACAATGGAGGAAAGAATTTAGACGAAAAATTTGATGAAAGCTGTGAATTTTTTTTACATCATATTTTGTTCCCGTAACCGAAAGTGAGAACCCTAATGTCTCAATTCAAGAAGAATATTATCTGCCACATGCTCCATGGGAGGAAAATTTTGACCTCTCATATGCTCAATTTCAGAGTAATGATCGTAATAAACTTAAGGATAGATTTGAAGAACCTCCACAAGATGTACATGAAGATTCTAGTCAACATGGTCATAATGAAAATGTTGCAATGGGTTCTCAAATTCCACAACCAAATTATATAAAGATGAAAGGGGAATGCCTACATTGGATGAACAAAAGTGATGTTAATGATTACCACTTTACTCAAACTTTCAAGTTGTTGATTTCTTGTATGGAGAAGAGTTTCATGAAGAAGAGATCTTACAAGCATCAAAAGAAGAAGGGAATTTGCAACAAGAGGTTCCATGGGTGGAATATTTTATTTATGAAGACAATGAGATTGTTGGTGAACAATAAAATACATCCCTATAGTTCCCCACAAATGTTCAACAACAATTTGTTTTTGCAACCTCACTGTAACATACCCAACCACCCATAGGATGGGCTATGCCACTTAAACAGGTTGTAACACACCCAGCCACCAGCAGGTGGGGCACGCTATAGTCCCAAGACTCAGTTCTCTGCATGGGTCTCGAATTCTAACAACATTTAATCTGAAAACAATCATGAAAGAACCACATGCATTAATCAAGATCCATGCCACAACATAAACGAGATAAACAACGTGCCATGCACAACTACTAGTCAGTAGAAAAGCACATTAAAAATACATATCTTAGAGATAATTAAATATACAACAGAAATAAACATTACACAGAAAACACATAGAGAACTTATATTTTCCAGTAAATGTTCACCAACTGGTTGCAGACCAAGGATATTCCTCCCAACCATAGACATTGTTGTCCATTTACTCTCAACAGTAGGTCACCCCCGAGCCAGGGCTATGAATCCACAAGGACGGGTCCTAGGCCAAGTCTAAACACATAACAATTGGCTAAGTAGCTCTCAGGTTTCCCAACCTCACGACAATCCTAATTTCTAGCTCTCTTTCCCCCTCAGCCTCCACAACCCCAAGAAATGAACACCTTTCTCTGCCATGCATTCCCTAAGGTTGTTCCATTTCTCTCCAGGGCTCCAGTGCTACTGGTCAAGAAATATCCCTACTGGAAACTCCAAGGACTCTCAGTTGTGGACAGTTCCATCTGAACTACCATCAATGTCATGCACAGAGGCATCCATTCCCTCCTGGAATGATCAGTAACTCATTACATCCATTAAACGATGGCTCTCCTCTTTCTTCCATTTGTTTCCATGCTCATCCCAAGAGCACATCAACTAGCAATAGTGAGTGAAGAGGAAGAAGAACAAGCGAACAAGGGGAAGAATATAAACCAGGGGAAGAACGATCCCTTAACTTCTCCCCAAGACACCCTCACATGGCCATTTTTTTCATATCCATGCTCAGACCAAGAGCATACAAATGAAGAAAGAATGAGGCTCCCAAAAATGAAGAGTGGTAAAGGTTTAACAATGAATGAATAAGAACAAGTGAACCCCCACCCAAACCAAAATATGGGTTTATATAATTACTTGGAAATCAAGAACCACATGGCCTCCCCCAAGAAGATCATGTAACCCCTTTTCTCCATAAAATCAATTATGGGTAAATAAAATAATAATAAAAAGAATTATCCCCTCAATCCCCCTCTCTCGTGGAATCATAGCCCCCTATCTTTTTTGTCCTTGTCTTTCTTTCAGCCAGCGGTGTATTTTATTAATGTATATGAAGTGTTACATTTCCTAGGCACTCTGGCCCCTTTTCAACTTTACCGACTCACCAGCCTAAGTCATATTCACATGATAGATTATATTTCATAAGGGTTAGAACCGGGATGTTACATCCCCATCGCCTTATTTTTTCATTGTCCTCGGTGCACAACACCATTCCAATGTTATTAACATTACAAATCTAGGCCCTCTGGCCTTAATTCACAAAGGCAATACAACCCAATCTTATATACATAGGAACTCTGACCTAAAATTAAACATGTATGCATAGGCATTCCAACCCAAAACATGTACAATGATCTTTAGAATTTATATTGTTGCCAACATTTCCAACCAACAAGCTCTCCCTCCCTCTCAGCCCTGCACAACCCAAAGAAATGAACCCCTTTTCTCTACCATGCAGTCCCTCAAGCGGTTCCACTTCTCTCTAGGGATCCAATGCACTCAACCAGGAAGTTTCAGAGTTGTGGCTTCTATAACCCAAACTGTAGCAAGTCCATTGGAATTTCTTCCTTCCATGCCTTTGTCATTTAGTTACTCCAACATCACCTTATTTTCTCTCATAGTCTGGTACTTTTCTAGATCCTCAACATTCATCATTTTCCTACAAATTTTCAAATCAGGGAGCATGTCAGTTCACAATTTGTGCATAAAATTCTCATTGCTTCTCATAATGTAAGAGTAAATTTTCATAATCCAATACAATACTTATCAGTGTGGTTCATGGATATGCATCCATATGATTGTCTCATTAATTTGTCTCATTGTTTTCCTTTGACATACCCATTGTGTGCATGACCCCAATCAAGAGATATCAAAGTCTTCTCTTTCTTGTGGTCACTCACCTTCCAGGTCTAGGTTCAGGCATCCTCTTTCTATGTTATACAGTCCCTCAGGAAATCCAACTTGCCTAACCAAGGCTTTCTTTCACAAGAAGATTCCTAGAGACTTTATCGAGTCTTATAGCCGAGGCAACTCTCTAGCATGTGTTACCACAACACAACATATTCTAGGGAGATCATGTCTTGCCACAGGGTCCTCATGTCCCAACAATAGCCTTCTCCATGTTTTCTAGCTTGCATATCCAACATCTCATCTGTATTATACACATACAATCATCATGATATATCATTATAACCATTTCCACTCATAAATGTCAAATCTGTTTTATATAGGAAAACAAAATTTTCCAAGCATGAGATTTCTGCTCACAAGGGTTGGATCCGTAGCTGTAGATATCAGTCTTCCTTATGGGCTTACATCCCTGCCATATCCAAGACCATTCTACCTTCAATTTGTTCAATTTACATTCAGCCAAAACAATTCGTCAATAATTATCAAATCATAATTCCCAAAACTATTTTATATAGGAAAAATAAAACTTCTAGACATGAGCTTCTACTCATAACAATTTGGCTCTTGTAGTAATAGGCATTGTTCTTCTTTATGGGCTTACAACACTGCCATTTCCAAGACCCTTTCCTCCTGCAATTTCAGCATTCCTCAACAAACAAATTGTCAATATCTCATGTACAATATATATATATATATATATATATATATATATATA
>JZKD02S1677991.1:309702-319978 GCA_000966675.3 Picea glauca
GTCACACAGACTTTTCATAATGCAATAGTTAATAAGATAACAATCAATGTGCCAATACCCATGGCCACATCTACACAATGCATCCATACATTGACTACATAATACCACATAACTATGTCATGCATTCCATCATGATGAGTTGGTAGGTCTGGCCAACGACTCAACACATCATCCACACACTTCCTACTGCTTTCCTAACAATTTGGTTACCTTCCTTTTCAACCCAAACACAACACCAACAATATAATCCTTAAGTTCTCGTCAGTGTCGGTAAAGAGGTTGCAGTCCAAACATCAGATATGCAGTAGAAACCATTGAGAACTCATATAGTGCTATAGCCCTTCCATATCCAACCATATTATGGTCTCACACATGACTACCTCTATGGATATCATTGTTATAAAAGGAGTATGTCTCCTGAATTAACCTGGTTGTGATCTTATAACCAAACATAACATAATATGCAACCAACATTTTATCTAAATGGATTCTACCATCAACAACATTTGCATACTCTAGGCCTTTGGCCATTACATATCAATTTAAATACTAAAATTTAACTGAGGGAATTCTTACCTCAATCCCCTTCAACATGTATGCATCAATAGAAAATAAATGCATACCTGCTTGGTTGTTATCAACCTACTTGTTGCTATCTAACCCACTGATGTTTGTAGAAGCTCACAGACTTCCTCCTTCATCATTTTGATCACCATTCCTACGACCCTCATGGACCTTCACCTAGATGGAAATCACAAGCAACAACAACATCCACATCTTTAACCCTGCCATATCAGTTTTCCTGAATACATAATCCATCATTAGTCATACTTAAACATTATTTCATAATAATAGACTATTCCAAATTCACCATCATTTTATATGCATATCCAAGCATGTACATATGCAAAATTACACATCCATATGCACCAAGCATTTACTATCAGCATGCCTACTAATGCATATGCATTTTAACTTCATTGTATGCCTCGTGCACTCTAGTGCATTTCTATTTCAATTCACTTATTTATTTATCTATTTATTTTGTAACTGGTTGTCCTTGAACTCCTTCAAATCCTTGTTGCCTTGTGTGCTCCCATTCTTCTCATCTTCACTATGGTTCCCTGGTTTGAACACTTTCCAACCAAGTTCCACTTGGCCATTTTGCAATCCAACCAAGGTGTTCTATTTTCAACAACCTCTTCTAGGAAGTCATATCCAACTTTACCTTTATGAAATATTCCAACACCCTAGAATGAAGTAGCTCAAACATACCATCACTCTACTACAATTTTCTTGAATCAAATACTATTACTCCTTAGTTGTCCATTAGGTTACTTCATTAACCTTTCCTTGTGAAACCATACCTTTCACACTTAATATCACTCCCAATGGAAATCCATTTTCATTCAATGCCACTTTTCAAGTGAGAGAGCTTTCCAATTTCTATGCATTGGCATCATGCTTCCACTGTGAAATCTGATATCAGAAGTGGATTTCTTTCACTAAGTACTTTTAGACAGTTGATAATTGATATCTAACAACACCTTCCCTGGAACTCCTATGCTTGACACATAGATATTATTCACACACCACCTCGTAAGCTCTTTGTTTTCTTCCACATCAAGCTTGCAACTATCTACACATCTCTACCTTCAAGGCTATGGAGCCTTACTTTTCCTTTCTATGCCCACTAATGACATTATTCACCTACTAGCTTCATGTCCCATGTGAGGATTCTTTCTTTTGTAGTACCTCATCCAAATTTTGTAAGCAAAGTCATGCCTCCATGACCCTAACATCTAATCCTATTCTTGAATTGATCTGGTTATACCTTTAATCCTGACAAACTTGCAAGCAACCATCTTGTTAGAACTATACATATCATACAAAATTTGTCAATTAAATTTACAAGTACCTTTTCAATTAAATGATAATATTAATCTTTAATTAATATCAATTTTCTTCTTTATCCTTTATTCATAATGCTCATAAATTAACTCTCTTTTAATCATGACTGTGTGTCGGTTCTTGTGTCTTAATGAGTTGATCACAGACATGGATCGACTCATTATATTGTACTCATACTTTTGATGTGTTCTCAAATCATATTTTGATCTTTTATCAATTCTCTATATTATTCTAGTGTTAATTCTCTGTCGAATTAAATCTTTATGAGGCACTTCCTTCAAACTATTTACATATGACCATATGCGCAAAACCACGGGCTTACTGATTTGAGCGTTGCCCCTTATTTTTCCCTTTGTTTCTTTATTCCATACGACCACAGGTGGTGACCAAGCGATAAGCTAATAAGTGCTTGATCACTTATCAAAATCAATGGTCATATTTTACTGTCCCGATGAGTTGGACGATTCTCATTTACTTCAGAAATTCGGTTATTCGTGGCTCCTGAATTTTGGAGTAACAATTCCTCCAAAGTGATTACCTACTGAATGATTCATAAAGAGGTGATGACCGCTTGTTGTTGGTTAATGCATCCACTTATGCTATCCTTCCACTATACTTGATCATCGGTTGGGAAAGCTCCTGAAGTAGATCAACGGTTAACGTTGACTTCGACCTTTGATGCTTCGGGTGATTTCTCCTTCACATTCCTTCAATATTTTGGAGTTCATTTCGTCGAAGTAGATCGGACGATTGGATTTTATTCTCACGATGAACAATTCTCGTTCATTTTGGAAGTTCGGGACTTCGGGTATTTACTGGTGGTGAAAATCCCAAAGTACAAAACTCCCAAAGTGACATAACTTGTTGATGTGGCACTGACTGAGTGGCTGCCACATGTCACTTAGATTCGTAACTTACACATACCTAAAATTCCAACTACACTTTGACACTTGTCATCATCTAATTGTGCCACATGTCCTTGCTGACGTGGATCTCTTCATGTGGCACATGTTCTTCTCCTGGATCTAACGGTTGTCCTAACTCCCGAAATGTGTCTCATATTGACGGCTAGGAGTGACTTCAGAACTTCGGCCTTCAAGTGAACTCATATGTTCTGAATCCTTTTTCTTCGAAGTGGTCAGCACCAAAGGTGATGACTATTCTGATCCAACGACGATCATGTATTGTCTAGATCCGATGGTCCTCATTTACTTCGGGATTTCGGGGCTCCGACCTTCGCCTTTTCTTATCCTATCCTTTCCACTTTATAGACTGGATGGTCAACAGTAATTGCAGGCTAACAACGTGCTCGCTCTTTATCGAAGAGCTCTATCCCCGAAATCTAAAAAGTGCTCACCCAAATATCCTTTAAATCATGATCGTTGATCCCTAGTCCTGACGAGATCAACGACGTTGAAAAATAGCAGGCTTCGAACTAGCACGTCCACTAATTTTTCCTCCTCTCCCCGTAATGGTCCCCCACCATCGATTTTTCGTTCACAGATTGACGGCTAACCATGGGTCCTGCTTCCTTAGCACCCTACTCTAATCTCACACTGACAGGTGTTATCTCCTTCCTCGCCTATGACCCAAGGTTTATCCTCTTGGGCACTTCGCAACTTCAGAACCTTCAGCCAGGACAAGATCAATGGTCTTCTTCCTCATTCACGACCAATGATCAAGATCCACTTCGGGACTCCGCACTTTGGGAGTTCGTCACTTTCGACCTCTGTTTTTCCCCAGAGAACTTTGTATCTGAAGTTCTAGATCAAGCACCACATTTCCACCTCAAATAAACGACTCTAGTCCACTTTGGGACTTCGGCCTTCGAGAGTCTCCACTTCCCCCACTTGCTTCCTCTTGGAATGCTTTAACCTGGAGTTCATGATATGTCGATGCGTGTCCTCCCACCGATCGACGGATGTGAATCTCTTCAGCTCTCCAGGCTTCGGGAGTTTCAAACTCTCTGCCTTCACTTTCTCTCGGAGTGTCGATCCTCCGAACCGCCGCAAGATCTACGACTCACATTAGTTCATGCGTGGATTTGACGACTGAGACTTAAACCTACTCAACCTTTTGCTTCACCTTCATCGGACGGCCCTTGTTCACCTTCCCTCTGATCCAACAATCTCGGATCTCTCTTGATCCCACAGTGGCGATCACTCCCGAATTCGAAAAGGGACGGTCACGATCCTTCGATCCCTTACAAAGGATCTCTAATGTTCTAGCTCCTACGTAGATTTTGCAACGCCATTCCTCCTTAGATTTTCAAATTCAAGGTCATAATTCGATCTCAACCACAAGACTCTGACCAACAGACCCATCCCATACTGGCCTGGTGTTTCAACCAGAAGCTCTGATACCAATATGTAACATACCTGACCACCCACAGGTCGGGCTACACCACTTAAATAGGTTGCAACACACCCAGCCACCAGCAGGCGGGGCACGTTGTAGTCTCAAGACTCGGTTCTCTGTACAAGTCTCGAATTCTAACAACATTTAACCTGAAAACAAGCATGAAAGAACCACATGCATTAATCAAGATCCATGCCACAACATAAACATGATAAACAATGTGCCATGCACAACAACTAGTCAGCAGACAAGCACATTAAAAATACATATCTCAAAGATAATTAAATACACAGCGAAAATAAACATTACACAGAAAACACAGAGAACACTTATCTTTGCAAGTAAACATTCACCAACTGGTTGCAGAACAAGGACATTCCTCCCAACCATACACATTGTTGTTCATTTACTCTCAACAATAGGTCACCTCTGAGCCAGGGCTATGAATCCACAAGGACGGGCCCTAGGCCAAGTCTAAACACACAACAGTTGGATAAGTAGCTCTTAGGTTTCCCAACCTCACAACAATCCTAATTTCCATATCTCTTTCCCCCTCAGCCTGCACAACCCCAAGAAATGAACACCTTTCTCTCCATGCAATCCCTGAGGTTGTTCCATTTCTCTCTAGGTCTCCAGTGCTACTGGTTAGGAAATCTCCCTACTAGAAAATCCAAGGACTCTCAGTTGTGGATAGTTTCATCCGAACTTCCATCAAGTCCATGCACAGAGGCATCCATTCCCTCCTGGAATGATCAGTAAATCCTTGCATCCATTCAATGATGACTCTCCTCTTCCTGCCATTCGTTTCCATGCTCAACCCAAGAGCACACGAACTAGCAGTAGTGAGTGAAGAGGAAGAAGAACAAGTGAACACGGGGAAGAAGATGAACAATGGGAAGAACAATCCCCTAACGTCGCCCCAAGCCACCCTCACACAACCATTCATATCCATGCTCAAACCAAGAGCATACGAATGCAACAAGAGTGAGGCTCCCAAAAATGAAGAGTGGTAAAGGTGTAACAATGAATGAATAAGAACAAGTGAACTCCCACCCAAACCAAAAGATGGTTTTATATAATTACTTGGAAATCAAGAACCACATGGCCTCCCCCAAGAATCTCATGTAACTCGTTTTCTCTGTAAGATCAATTATGGGTAAATAAAATAATAAGAAAAAGAATTATCCCCTCAAGCCCTCTCTCTCGTGGAATCATAACCCCCTATCTCTTTTGTCCTTGTTCGTCTTGCAGCCAGTAGTGTATTTTATTAATGTATATGAAGTGTTACATTTCCTAGGAACTCTATCCCCTTTTCAACTCTATCAGCTCACCAGCCTAAGTCATATTTACATAATACATTATAGTTCATAAGGGTTAGAACCAGGATGTTACACTCACCATGGCACTATTGTCATTGTGTGATGAAATAATATCTCCAAAATAAGGAAAATGAAACAACACTCTCAATCAAATATGGGAGTAATCAGATTAAGTGGTTATGTACATGGCTACATTGGAAGTCTACTTACACTTGAAAGTAGTGCTTCTCTCCAAGTAGCTTAGGATAGGTAGATTTTGTTTTCTCATGTATATAATTTTGTCTTTAAGTAAAGTTTACCTAATAAGCGTTTGCTATATCAAGGTAATGGTTTGGGGATGACTCCATTTCCCAATGGATAAGATAGTTGGTATGAGTTTGGGTCCTCAACAACCCACAGGGAGTCATTGTCCCACAGATTGAGCCAGATGTTGATGTGTTTTTCTGACACCCATCAACCAAGTGATTGGGGTAAATATATGAACCTATGTTTCTTTCAAATGGAGACCAAAAAAATTTCAAATTTGGAATGTGCCAAATAACCCTCACCTATTGATCATGAAGACCCAAAAAGTTTCAAATCAGCTTTAGTATCATAGTTATTCAACATGAAAGGCGAACAAGGATGGTTTCTCTTTGAAACATAAAGAGGAGAAAAAAAAATAGATACTAAAATAAATAAATTTCTTATGTCCATCTTCTCACTGAATAGCCCTATGTCGCAGATTCGTGCAACATTTTATGGAATCTAAAATAGAGGTCATATGACCAATATATGTCATTTTCCTCACTCATCTCCATTTCCTTAATCATCTCTATATTATTGCCCCATAATTAGTCATTTTCCTTACTCTCCACACTTCATACTTAGTCATTTTCACTACTCTCCATACTCCTATCTACTCTCTACACCTCCATATTTAGACATTTTTCCAATATTTCACACCATTTCCATACTTAACCATTTCCATTTTCATTATCCACCTAGTTAATTTTCATAATACCCACCACTTAGTCATTTTCATAATTTCTACGTGCATTTTCATAATTCATTTCCATTTTCCATTTCCACATATTCATTTTCATTATTTCTACATTCATTTTTAATTTCCATCTTCCATTTTCACACTTAATCATTTCCATTATTTATCACATAACTCTATGACTTACCTCCCCAAGACTTAATCATTTTCATGACTTACCATGTTTTACTCTTTTTTTACAATAAGTCCTCCATTGTGGATGTGATACTTCCCCTAACCCCGCATTACTTTACCCCCTCAACCCTGCATTCCCACAATCCTCAATTTTCACTTCCCATTTCCGCATTACCCAAATCACACCTTCATGACTTAGTCATTTTACTGAGTTTTACACTTAGTTTTTATTGAGTCTTATATTTAGTTTATTTTTTACTTTTACTTTCATGAATTAGTCATTTCACTGAGTTTTACACTTAGTTTTTACTGAGTCTTATACTTATTTTGTTTTTTACTTTTGAATGCGGATACTGGAGCACATACCCTCATTTCCACCTTTCACTCCTAGTCCCACAATACTCAATTTTCACTCCCCAATCCTATATTACCCAAATTGCACCCTTCATGACTTAGTCATTTTACTTAGTTTTACACTTAGTTTTTACTGAGTCTTATACTTAGTTTATTTTTTACTTTTGAATGCAGATGCGGGAGCCCATCTTACAATTTTTCTACATCACCCTACCCTCGCAAGTCTCCAACCTCGCAAGTCTCAACACTTGGTCATTTTTACTAAGTATTTTTACTAAGCTTTACCAACCCAAATTACCATACCTTTGTATTGCCCTATTTCTAGGTAATTCTATTTTTCGATTTTATTATTTCATGAAATTATTCATTATTTTCCTAAGTTTTCTCCATTTCCCCTCCTTTGACATATTGAGACACGTGGCAGTGACATTGACCTACCATATTGAGACATGTTGCAGTGAAGTGGGCCTACCACATTGGGACATGTGGCAATGAAGTGGACCTACCCCTAGGTGACACTTGCATGATATTTATTGGACACACAGATGACTGGGCAAGTGACTTGGAATGATGATTGGGCGATGATGTGACAACCAAAAGTTACATTGTGCACAAGCTACAAAGGGCCCCATAGTTCTCTCCATTTCACACACAAATAATATGGGGATGTGAGACTATTTTGAGCTTGGAAACAAATTATATTTTGGAAAATGATGAATTAAAAGAAATTTATAAACTTCTATAGTGGGTCGAGATGGTGGCACAAATATCAAAGTTCAAATTTACAAAGGGGCACATCAAACCCTAACCAAAAACAAGTTTCAATGAGATGAAGGGAAGACTATAAAAGAAGATATAAAAGGCATTCAAAGGGTTCAGAATTTCCATCGTAGTAAGTTGAGTAGTCACTTTGTTCTTTCCTTCACCATTTTTGTTCTTCAGTCAATTGTCATTTTTCCTTTTCTATTCCCACAAACCTGTGAAACCTAAGGTTGATCCTTGACTATTTTATTTTTTCTTCCATTTCTCTCTCTTCATTTTATGGCCCACGGGAGCCCCATCCCAGTCCTCTTTCAAGGACAAACACAATTTATTTTTATTGTAACCCTAGACATTATTGCTTATTTTATAAAGACGTCTATTATTTTTTGAGGTTCCCAGAGAACTACCTTGGGACATAACATTATTGATCTCTCATACTTTAATTTTTAAGCATGAGATTTCAAATATGTGTCTATCAAAATCTTGATTGCATTTAATGGAATGATCATTTAGAGTTCTTTGTTATATGTGGTTCATATTTTCCTTTCCTTTGTTTAATATTGTTCCCTAATTTGATGAATGATGTGATGGAAATGCCATCTTATAATAATGTATACTATTTTGGTTTACAAATCTTGTAACATAGTGTAAATATTTACTTTCTATAAGATACCTAGTCCATTCTCAGGTATTATTTGCATGTTAATATTTATTTCAAGAATAAGCACAGTCCTCTCTCGGGAATTTTTAGTTCTTGCATATTATTTAAAATAGAGGAGTACCACCTCTTTAAAAACGTAGTGGGAGTACCACCTCTTGACCGTAAGACAATCTTTTCGATCAAAACCTCTCTCTCCCCCAATGCATAAAATAATCCCCTTGGTCAATTTTCTTTTGCAAAACAAATCGCTATCAATGATACTCTTTACCCCAACACACTTAGATAGTGACTTGAAAAAAATAATGAAATAACAACATACTCTTTTTAAGGATTTTTAACTTGGTTATTTCGCTACATCTCTTGAGTGATTTTCTTCAACATGAAAATTGGTTAGGAGATATCTTTTCACCCCAACACATATAACTTTCCCTTGGAGAAAATTTTTTGAGGATAAAAGTTGTTTTTCTTATATACTTTTAACCCCAACACATCAAAGAAGCCACTTGGGTTTTTTTCTTTGGAAACCAAATCACTAGCAATGATATTGCATACCCTGACATGTTGAGAAGGCAAAGCAATTTTCTCAACAAATGAAATCACTCACTTAACCTATCATTCTCAAGGCATCAACAAAGACACTTGATTGATTTTCTTTGTGAGGAAGGTCCTTTTCTTCAATGTGTTTAACCTTGACACATAAAAGAAGCATTGGAAATGATTTTATCTTTCCTTTAACAACTCATATACTCTTGAAATTGCTTGACATGCTTCCCTGTTTATCCTCAAATGTGTTAAGTCTTGTGCAATCTCTCTTTTATATTCTTTTCAATTTTTCCCCATACTTAGAAAATTTATAAGGTTGTCACAGGTTAATAATGCATTTTCCTAGCCTTGTTCAGACATTCGCGACCTGTAGAATACACCATTGATTTATGCAACCTATGTTTTGCACATATACTTAGAATATTTTTGAAAAAGAATGATCAACCGCAGGTCTAAGGTACTTCCCCGATCGTCTCGTCATACCTGTGACCCTGCCATCCTAATCCACTTCTTAATACTTATAAAATTCTCTGTGAGTTACCGCAGGTCCATGGGATGTTATGACTCTTCTCCATACTCCTTCTATCCTGCTTTTCTATAACTCCATGAATTATCAACACTTAGTTTCTTTTTCTCAATTCATTTTTCCTTAATTCTTTCTCAACACGGGTCTGAGGGTCTGTGGTGATTTCATGACTCCTCCATATACTATCCCCTGACCCCACAATCTCGTTGCCCCATTGTTTTCTTACCCCGTCGTTCCACCACACAGTAGTCTATGTCTCGTCTTATCATGTTCCCCGATGTACATTTAATACACATCTCCCAGAAATGAAAAAAAATGGTTAAGTGTTAAAATATTTTATTAACGATGATCTTATAGAGACAACTCCTAATTAATTTCAATATTAATTTGCATTAACAATTCTTGAGTCAAGAGCCCTCGAGCATTAAGACAAATAGGTGTATTCTGATAATATGTTAAGACCTAGAAAAAGCCTCATGTTATGTATAAAACCCCTTATTAATCTATATATATTGAATTATTGCATTTCTAGTAGGTCGGATAGAACCCTTCATTGCACCCTTTCATCATGATTGTAACCCTTTGTCTCCTATATATATATATATATATATATATATATATATATATATATATATATATATATATATATATATATATATATATATATATATATATATATATATATA
>JZKD02S1677991.1:320028-343427 GCA_000966675.3 Picea glauca
ATCAAGGAGATATAGTATTATGATCATCTTATCTCAACTCATATTGTGTTATAAAGTGGATATATTATTAAGGAGGGTTCCCCCTCAAAGTGGACTATAATTTATTGATTTATTATCATTTTCAAGGTGTTGGATCATAAAATTTGGTATAAGAGCTCATTGATCCTAGGGTTTTTCTTCTCCAAGCAAGTCATCTTAGCATTTTCGCTATAATGTTTTTTTTTTGTGACGATTCAGACTGTGAAAATTGGAGGTTATTTATAGGACATACCAAGGTCACTGTGATAAAAATTTCATCTTCGAGGTCATCATAATTTCATATATGCACCCTGTGGAAGATAGGGTATTTGACTAATCCTATTAGCTAGTCTCAAACAGGTGTTCTGGGTAAAATTGTCATGTCTTCTTCAGCGATGACCCAAATAATGTGAGACCAGTTGCATTGGAAATAGGATGGGTTGTAGTATTTATGGTACAATTTTCAGAATCAGATATCAAATATTGTGCATGTGGCATGCTGTACAAGTTCAATCCCCTGGAAAGGAAAAAACCAGCAAGGTGTGGGGAAGTTACCATAACTTCCACTTGGCACATCCAATTTTGATCAGACTTGTGGCACTAAATAGAGGACATATCATAGGACTACAAATCAAAATTTCAGACTCAGAAGGGCCAAAATTTTAGAGATACACTAGAAGGAAGGTCATCTAGGAGGACATACTCCAAATTAAGGTTTTAAAGGTATGTAGCTTACAATTGGCATAACTGTTTTTGGAAGATTTGTTTCTGGTGATTCAAAATTTTTGATAAATATATAATAGAGGAGTATTATTATTATTACTCCATATGGGCCCCAAAAAGGTGAAAACACCTATTAAACCTCCAAAATTATCATCTATGACTCAAGAAGGAAGTGGGGACATACATAACATGTTGTCCAAATTGGAGGAACAACTTATTGAATTGAGTGACACGTCTAATAATTGGGTAATTTCACAAAGCAAAATTCAAGAAATGGAAAATAATATGGATGATATGAAAAGTAAGATGGATGAAAATAAAGAAGAAATACATAAATCTATGATTTCCATAATCCTTCAGGCTCTATATGAGAGACTCCCTAAAGGAGATATGAAAATGTTAGGAACCCATGAAAATGCAAGGAATCCATGAAAATAAAGGTAGTATTCATGTTGAACAACCTGTTGATAATAAACAAGTTTCAAGTGAATTTAACTCTAATAGTGAAGTTAATTATGTTGGGGGTATTAAATTCAGCTTTCCCAAAATTGAATTAAAGAAGTTTGATGGTACAAAGGTATTTAGTTGGGTGAACTAAATAGAGCAATATTTTGAACTACATAATATTATGGATGATAGAAAAAGGATTCACATAGCAATCTTGAACTTTGAGATAAAACCATATCAATGGTATCAATGGATAGTGAAAATGAATCCCTCTTTATATCACTACACTTGGGGTTTATTTACAAGAGACTTAGAAGCACAATATGGGAAAGTTTGGGAACAAGACTACTTCATTCAATTGAAAAGAATCAAGCACATACGTGATATTGAAGATTATAATTCACAATTCTAGGTATTGGCCACAACGGTGGATAACATAAGTGGTGAACACTTGTTGGAATCTTACATGGGTGGATTAATATAAGACATTAAACATGATATTTTCTTAATACAACCTACAAATATTGTGGAAGCTATGCAAAATGCTCATCATATTCATGCCAAAAATAAGGCTACACGCAAGTCTAGCATTGGAAGGAGAGATCTTTTGGGGGGCCATAAGACAACCATACCTCAACCAACAAGGTTGACACCTCAACAAATTGATGAAATAATATCAAAAGGACTATATTTCAATTGTGACAGCAAGTATAGTAAAGGGCATAAATGAGGTGAGAAGAAATTGTTCTACATAGACTGTGAAGAGGAAGAAGATAACATACCTAAACCAACAAGTTTGACACCTCAAAAAATGGATGAAAGAAGAGAAAATGGACTATATTTCAATTGTGACGATAAGTAAAATAATGGGCATAAATGCGGTGAGAAGAAATTATTCTACATGGACTGTGAAGAGGAAGAAGATGATGAATTGGAAATGTCACAAGAACCAGATCTACAATGGATCTAGACGAGACTACTCCAACAATATCTCATCATGCATTGGCAAGCATCCTTACTCCAAAAACCCTCAAGATACAAGGATACATCAAAAATAAAAAGGTAACAATATTGACTGATTCAGGTAGCACCCATAATTTCATCAATTACAAATTAGCAAAAGATCTCAATTGCTTTGTATATCCTGCACTAGAGTTTCAAGTAATGATTGCAAATGGAGGTACCATAAATTTTTCAGGGAAATTCCATAGTATTAAGATCAACATGGGGGGAGTATTTTCTAGATAGTCCCATGATTTCCATCCAAATGGGGGGTGTTGATGTTGTATTAGTGGTCCAATGGTTGCAATCACTAGGAATAGTGGCCTTTGATTTTCAAAATATTTTCATGATATTTTTCTCAAATGGAAAGTAAATTGAGATTAGAGGTATCCAAGGGAAACCCTCTAAAGTGATAAGCTCTAATAGCATGGAAAATTTACTCAAAAAGGGACACCATGGTGTAATTGCACAATCATGCTCACTTGATGTTCAAACATCTATAGCCCCTTCTCCATCAGATCTCTAAATAATTATCAACAATCATTCCAAGGTATTTGATGAAATGACTAAGGGTATTCCACATGCTCGAGATCATGACCATGTTATTCATTTGAAACTAGGAAGTGTACCGCCTAACATTAGGCCTTACAGCTATCCATATGCACAAAAGAGTGATATTGAGCACATGATCCAAGAAATGTTAGAGGTTGGCATCATTCAACATAGCCAAAGTTCTTTATCTTCACCATTGGTGTTGGTTACAAAAAAGGATGGTTCATGGTGTATATGTTCATATTATAGAAAGCTCAACAAAATGACCATAAAAGATAAGTTTCCTATCCCTATCATTGATGAATTATTAGATGAATTACATGGACAAAAATTATTTACTAAGTTGGATCTTCATTTGGGATATCATCAAATCAGAATGAGGTAGGAAGACATTCCTAAAACAACTTTTAGAACACATGAAGGTCAATATGATTTTTTAGTTATGTCATTTGGACTAACTAATGTACCTTCAACATTTCAAATCTTGATGAATTATATTTTCAATCCATTCCTTAGAAAATTTGTGTTGTTATTTTTTGATGACATATTAATCTACAACAAATATTGGGAAGAGCATGTACAACATGTTGATAGTGTATTACAACTATTGGAAGAGAAACAACTTTATGCAAAGCCTTCTGAGTGTGCCTTTGGGGTTCAAGAAGTGGAATATTTGGGTGATATTGTATCTCATGAAGGTGTAAAAGTGGACCCTAACAAAATTAAATCTATGAGGGAATGGTCGATTCCCAAAACCTTAAAGAAAATTAGAGGATTATTAGGATTGACAGGATATTACCACAAGTTTGTCAAGAACTATGGTCAAATAACAACACCCCTAATAGCATTATTAAATAAGGAAGCATTTTCTTGGACCGAAGAAGCAACCAAACCTTTTGAAAAACTTAAGGAGGTCATGTGTACAACTCTCGTCTTGGCCACACCTGATTTTACAAAAACATTTATTGTGGAGTGTGATACCTCGAGACATGGAATTGGTGCAGTTTTAATGCAAGAAGGAAGGCCCCTTGCCTTTGAAAGAAGCCAACTTAAAGGAAAAAACATAGTCAAACCCATTTATGAAAAATAATTGTTGGTCATACTACATGCAGTTCAAAAATGCCCCCCCTACCTAATAGGAAGATACTTCAAGGTAAAAATAGATTATGACAGTTTGAAGTACTTCTTGGAGCAACAATTATCTTCAAAAGAGAAAAAAAAATGGGTTACAAAGATGTTGGGATGTGACTTTGAAATTATCTACAAAAAAGGAAAACACAATGTTGCAACAGATGCCCTTTCGAGGAAAGAAGAAGAAACAAAAGGTTCAATATGTGTTATTTCTATCCCACATTCTGATTGGGTGGAAGAAGGAATGATAGAATGGAATCAAGATCAAAAGGTATGAAAGATAATTCAACAACTACATGAATACCTAAGTTTAGTAGATAATTTTGTATGTAAGACTGATTTGCTATGGTATCAAGATCACCTATACTTATCTAAGAATTCCCAAATCAAATAGAAGATCTCTTTGGAATTGCACACTTCTCCTATAGGGGACATTTAGGATTCTTGAAGACATACCACATGAGCAAGAAGGATTTTTTTTTGGAAGGTATTAAAATGATGTTCAAAAGTTTGTGTCTGAAGTTTTTGTTTGCCAACATAATAAGCGAGAGAAAATCAAGACTCTATGTCTCCTACAACCATTACCTATACCAAGCCAATGTTGGGATGAAGTTTCCATGGATTTTATTACATGTTTACCCAAATCTAAAGGAAATATTGTCATCCTGGTAGTAGTAGATAAACTAACAAAGTATGCCCATTTTTTCTCTCTTTCTCATCCTTTTAAATCAAGTACAGTAACAACAGCATTCATGGAAACAGATCAAAAACTACATGGAGTCCCCAAGATTAATGTAAGTGATAGAGACCTAATTTTCACGGGAAAATTTTCGACTAAATTATTTTCTTGTTTGGGTACTCAATTGGCTCATAGCTCATCTTATCACTCTCAATCTTATGGGAAAACTAATATTTTGAATAAATGTCTAGAAGGATATCTTCATTGCTTTGCATCCAATAAACAGACACAATGGGTCAATTGGTTTCCCTTGGCGTAATGGTGGTACAACATATCCTTCCATACTTCATCAAAAATGTCCCCATTTCTGGCACTTTATGAATATCATCCTCCATCCATCACATCACCCTGGAAATGGAATACAAAGGTTCAAGCAGTGGAGGACCACATAGGGAACCAACAAGAGGTCCTCAAACTATTGAAGGAAAACTTGGTTATAGTACAAAATAGGATGAAGCAACAAGTAGATCAACATCGAGGTGAAAGGGAATTTGAAGTGGGGGGTTGGGTATTTCTAAGGCTACAACCATACAAAAAAAAATCCCTCAAGCAACAAAAGAAGGACAATAAATTAGCACCCAAATATTATGGCCCCTATAAGATTTTACAAAGGATTGGAAGTATGGATTACAAATTAGAGTTGCCTCCATCTTCACATGTACATCTAGTCTTCCATGTTTCTTTCTTAAAGAAGGTCATCGTCAACAAGATCCCAATCAAAACTATTTTACCAGAGATCAATGAAGAAGAGAAAATCATATTAGAGCCAGAAAAAATCCTTGAAACAAGAATTAAGCAGCTGAGAAATCGAGAAATTACAGAGTACCTCATCAAATGGAAGAACCTACTAGTGGAAGAGGTTACATGGGAAGATGAGTTATTCATGCATAAGCATCCATGGTTAGTCAAATGTTGAGGATAACACTTGTTTGAAGGGGAGGGGCATGTTAAGCCCTAGACAAAGCCCCATGTTATGTATAAAACCCCTTATTAAGCCCTAGATATTGAATTATTACATTTCTAGTAGGTCAAATAGAACCCTTCATTGCACCCTTTCATCATAATTATAACCCTTTGTCTCTTATATATATATCAAGGAGATCTAGTATTAGGATCATCTTATCTCATCTCATATTGTGTTATGGAGTGGATATATTGTTAAGGAGGGTTCCTCCTCCAAGTGGACTGTAATTTATTGATTTCTTATCATTTTTAAGGCATTGGATCATAACATAATAACACTTTTAAAAGAAACGTACATTAATCCATCACCTTGATTAAATATGAAAACCCTGAGAAAGGAACAATTCTGTGGAGATATGGTCAACCTACTTGGACAAGAAGACTAAATATTTCAGTGGTCATGGGCATACATATATTACTCTTCATTACCACTTCCAAACAAGAGTATAAAGAAGGTTTGGACATTATGAATTGCATTGGCAGGTTGTGTTCCATAAGTCTATGATTTCAAGGAGTTGATTTCGTGGTGCATTGATAAATTTGACAAGAATCGGAGAATTATTCAGTTATAAGGGAAATTGCCTATTTCTTTAGCCCCTTCAATTATTAAGAGGATACTCAGGCTCCCAGAGCCGATGATGAATTTCAAAAGCATTGAATTCAAATACTTTTTGAAGACAAAGAATGGAGGATTTGAGCTTCTACAAGAATATATTGAAGACCCAACAATTCTTCTAGAGGACCTTTCAAGCATTCATGTCAGTTCATTAAAAAATCCATATCGAGAAATGGCATTGTTATTTGCTAGAGTAGTTGGACAAGAGGCTATGACTACTATTCTCAGGAACACTCTGTATATATTGTACTTTTCAATTCATGAAAACACAATGTTTGACTGGGCAAGGATTATTTCCAGTGAATTATCGTTTCAGTTGGGAAATTTCAGAAAAATAAAAACTTTTGCATGTCCTCATACTTGATTTTCACCATTACATATTGTCATGTATTCAAAGTATTTCCCTTGGCTAATCAAGTCAATTATAAACTTGACCATGTTCAAATGTGGTATCTCGCCTTTGGAAACAAAAGGCCGCATACCACTTTTATCAAGTAAATAATCTATTCATCCCTTATTTAAAAAAAACTTATTCATGGAGATTGTCTCTAGAAGCAACATCCTTCCTAGACAAGAGAGGAAATTTTGAAATCCATGGAGAATTTCATTGTTATCAGGCTCTACTTCTCTCATGAGAAACCCTCATATTTTCCATATTATGTTTCCAATAAGATATTTTTTGCTGAAATATGCAAGAAATATAAATTTTGGGCTCATTTCTTTAATGAGAAAAGAAAAGACAGTTCATTATGCTACCATTGAAAATTGGGGAGATAATGGTAAAAATCATTAAACACATCAATGAAATCTTAGTTCATTTTGATCAATTCAATCTTAATAAATCAAATGAAGTCAAGGGTTTCCACCCAAGTCAAATATTTATGAAACACGTGACATCTATAGGGTACAATGTATCATTTTCCATTGCATTCCTTTTTGGAGAATAAGAGGGTTAGAGTCAAAACCCCCAATTGTTACCTGATGTGAAAAGGAAAGAGGATATCGAAAAAGTTATCAATACAGCCAATCAACATAGACAACAAGGAAGATTCGTGAACGAGAGAAGTTCACATTCTCCTAATATTTCTCAAAAAAATGGCCTATCCAAAGAAAAACCCCAGTCTCTAGTTCAAGATCAAAGGAATTCATCAATGGATAATTCCGATGACGGAGGTAAACAAATCCCTCCTAAGGGAAATCTAGAAATTCCATATAAACTCCCAGTTACTAGAAAGAGGAAAAGTGGAACAAATAAGGAGGGAGAAAGTGAGGGTGTACCTAAAGAGGAAATTGTTCTAGAAGACATGAAGCTCGATATAAATAATGAATATATTGAATTTCTAAGTGAAGAACATAGGATACAATAGATCAGAGCGATTGCAATAAAATTGGCCACCCAAGTTCCAATTGTATTTGAAGAGGAAAATCTAACCCTGCACAGTGCCACATTTGACAAAAACTCAAGAAAATTCGTTATTGAGAAAATCAATGCAAAAAATAAAACGATTCAAGGTAAATTGAACTCAGAACTTGACTTTAATGTACTTCCACCCTCCAAAATTGTACAAATTCATGAAGCAACAGAAGAAGCCCTAAAAATGCCAATCATAGATATAGAAGGTAAAAATGTCATTTTAAAGGATAGAATTAAAGAATTAGAAAATGCTTTAATGCCCCCATCGTTATTCATCAATCCAATTTCCACCATACAGCCTTGGAAAAGTATTGAGGGAAGACTAGAATCAAGCTCAAGAGTAAAAGGAACATCAAGTCTACTTATTGTCATTAGGAGGTATGTCGGAGAAAATAACCAAAAGACAATGTCCCTTATTCTTGAAACACGGGAATTGGCAACAAGATTTGTTTCTTTAGGCTCAAGAATGACAAATTTCAAGCAATATATTCAGGTTGATCTTGAAAATGACAAAGAATTTTACAAAGGAGCCATTTCTACTTTTGTTGCAAAAGTTTCAATTCTTAGCGAGTTTTGGAGAAAGGAAGAGGACATGCCTTCGACAATCCATATAAAACAACTCGAGGCATGTTGGTTAAAGATAATAAAGAGTTTAAAAGAAATGTTAGTTGAGTGCGATACTATAAGTGTGAAAAGAGGAGAATTATATTTGAAATTAATTGAATTGGATCTAGCTAGGTCAACCAGAGATGTGGAGGACCCACACTTAATATTGAATTCCATACTCTTGTCAAAAGAACAAATGGATTAAAATTTGGACTCATTGAAGATTGCATCAACAGAGAAGTTTGACAAATTGACCAAATATTCAGAAACAGAGGTTGAAATTTGGTTCGTCAATTATGTGAATAAAAATGAAGATATTAAGGAAACCCTTCATCAACTTTCGATG
The DNA here is from genome assembly GCA_000966675.3 of Picea glauca. Taxonomy (NCBI): domain Eukaryota; kingdom Viridiplantae; phylum Streptophyta; class Pinopsida; order Pinales; family Pinaceae; genus Picea; species Picea glauca. The sequence continues at coordinate 328,586 of JZKD02S1677991.1, forward strand.
GATTTCAAAGATTTGAAAAAAAAATTATTTGATATTAAAGTAAGGAAAGAAATAATCATGGCACCAATGAGAGAATACATCAAGAATTCCTTAAAGAAAACCTTAACTAAAATAACTGAATCAGATAAAAAAGAAGCAATTATAACTGGTCAAGTAGTTCCAGTGAAGGAAAATATTAAAGACATGCCAATAGACAAATGGCGGGGATATATTCCATCATAGTAAGTAAAGTGGTTACCATTCATAATTTCTTATCCTTCATACTTCATGTTCAAAAATCATACAGTTGTGTTTTTTCATCCTTTAAGAACCCATAATCGATATCTGATCGTTTTCTTCTTCTTCTTCTAGGTCCATATCGATCTTTCAAAGGTGTAATGACCCTCTTGATGCATTCAACAATGGGTGAGAAATTACAAAAATATGAACTTTAATCATGATAATCATAGGGTAAAAAAAATTATTTTGACAAATCATAAGGTAACTTATAATTACACGCAACTATTTTCAATATCAATAATAAATATTCATTAATCTACTTAATGATTTCGTAAATTAGCGCACTAACTTTGTTATTGTCATTACACAGGTTGTAATTTATACTACAGTAGATTATCCTTCTCTCAACTTTACCTGTGTAGGCGTAAAGTTAATCAGTCGTTTCACTATCTTAGATGAGAATTATCACTTAAGTGTTTCCATCGTTCAATTCTTTAAAATAGAGGCATTTTCAGGCATTTTCAGTTCTTTCATATTATTTAAAATAGAGGAATACCACCTCTTTAAAAACGTAGTGGGAGTACCACCTCTTGACCGTAAGACAATCTTTTCAATTAACACCTCTCTCTCCCCCAATGCACAAAATAATCCCCTTGGTCAATTTTCTTTGGCAAAACAAATCGCTATCAATGATACTCTTTACCCCAACACACTTAGCTAGTGCCTTGAAAAAAATCATGAGATAGAAACTTACTCTTTTTCAAGATTTTTAACTTGGTTCTTTCGCTACATCTCTTGAGTGATTTTCTTCAACACAAAAATTGCTCAGGAGAAATTTTTTTGAGGAGAAAAGTTGTTTTTCTTATATACTTTTAATCCCAACACATCAAAGAAGCCCCTTGGGATTTTTTCTTTGGAAACCAAATCACTAGCAATGATATTGCATACCCTGACATGTTGAGGAGGCAAAGCAATTTTCTCAAGAAAAGAAATCACTCACTTAACCTATCTCTCTCAAGGCATCAATAAAGACACTTGATTGATTTTATTTGTGAGGAAGGTCCTTTTCTTCAATGTGTTTAACCTTGACACATCAAATAAGCATTGGAAATGATTTTATATTTCCTCTGAAAACTCATCTACTCTTGAAATTGCTTGACATGCTTCTTTGTTGATCCTCAAATGTGTTAATTCTTGTGCAATCTCTCTTGTATATTCTTTTCAATTTTCCCCATACTTAGAAAATTTATGAGGTTGTCACAGGTTCATAATGCATTTTCCTAGCCTTGTTCAGACATTCGTGACTCATAGAATACACCATTGACTTCTGCGGCTTGTGTTTTTCACATACACTTAGAATATTTTTGAAAAATAATGATTGCTCACGGGTCTAAGGTACTTCCTCGATCATCTCGTCGTACCTATGACCCTGCCATCCTAATCCACTTCTTAATACTTAGCCAAATTCTTTGTGACTTACCGTGGGTCCATGGGATGTTATGACTCTTCTCCAAACTCCTGCTATCTCGCTTTTCTATAACTTTGTGACTTATCAACGCTTAGTTTCTTTTTCTCAATTCATTTTTCCCTAATTCTTTCTCAGCACGGGTCCGAGGGTCCGTGGTGATTTCATGACTCCTCCATATACTATCCCCCAACCCTACAATCTTGTTTCCCATCGTGTTCTTACCCCATCACTCCACCATCCCAATTGTTTGTCGCCATGTAGTAGTCTATGTCCTTTCTGATCATGTTCCCCGATGTACATTTAATACACATCTCGCAGAAATGAAAAAAATTGGTTAAGTGTTAAAATATTTTATTAACGGTGATCTTCTAGAGACAACTCCTCATTAATTTCAATATTAATTTTCATTAACGATTCTTGAGTCAAGAGCCCTCGAGCATTAAGATAAATAGGTGTATTTTGATAATATGTTAAGCCCTAGAAAAAGCCTCATGTTATGTATAAAAACCCTTATTAATCCCTATATATTGAATTATTACATTTCTAGTAGGTCGGCTAAAACCCTTCATTACACCCTTTCATCATAATTGTAACCCTTTGTCTCCTATATATATATATATATATATATATATATATATATATATATATATATATCAAGGAGATATACTATTAGGATCATCTTATCTCAACTCATATTGTGTTATAAAGTGGATATATTGTTAAGGAGGGTTTCCCCTCAAAGTGGATTGTAATTTATTGATTTCTTATCATTTTTTAAGTGTTGGATCATAACATTTGGTATAAGAGCTCATTGATCCTAGGATTTTTCTTCTCCAAGCAAGTCATCTTAGCATTTTCGCTATAACGTTTATTTTGTGATGATTCAAACCGTGAAAATTGGAGGTTATTTATAGGACATACCAAGGTCAGTGTGAGAAAAATTTCATCTTTGCGGTCATCATAATTTCAGATATACACCCTATGGAAGATAGGGTATTTGACTAACCCTATTAGCTAGTCTCAAATAGGTGTTTCAGGTAAAATCATCATGTCTTCTTCAATGATGACCCAAATTATGTGAGACCAGTTGCATTGGAAATAGGATGGGTTGTAGTATTTCTGGTACAATTTTCAGAATCAGATATCAAATATTGTGCACGTGGCACATTGTACAAGTTCAATCTCCTGGAAAGGAAAAAAATCATCAAGGTGTGGGGAAGTTACCATAACTTCCACTTGGCACATCCAATTTTCATCAAACCTATGGCACTGAATAGAGGACATATCATAGCTCAAAAGGGCCAAAATTTTAGAGTAACACCAAAAGGAAGGTCATCGAGGAGGACATACTCCAAATTTAGGTTTTAAAGGCACGCAACTTACATTTGGCATAAATGTTTTTGGAAGATTTGTTTCTGGTGATTCAAAATTTTTGATAAATATATAATAGAGGAGTATTATTATTGTTACTTCATATGGGTCCCAAAAAGGTGAAAATACCTATTAAACCTCGAAAATTTTCATCTATGACTCAAGAAGGAAATGGGGACATACATAACAAGTTTTTCAAATTGGAGGAACAACTTATTGAATTGAGTGACACGTCTAATAATTGGGTAAGCTCACAAAGAAAAATTCAAGAAATGGAAAAGAATATTGATGATATGAAAATTAAGATGGATGAAAATAAAGAAGAAATATATAAATCTATGAGTTCCATAATCCTTCAATCTCTATATGAGAGACTCCCTAAAGGAGATATGAAAATGTCAGGAACCCATGAAAATAAAGGTAGTATTCATGTTGAACAACCTATTGATAATAAACAATTTTCATGTGGATTTAACTCTAATAGTGGAGTTAATTATGTTGGGGGTATTAAATTCAACTTTTCCAAAATTGAATTAAAGAATTTTGATGGTATAGAGGTATTTACCTGGGTGAACTAAATAGAGCAATATTTTGAACTTCATAATATTATGGATGATAAGAAAATGATTCACATAACAACCTTCAACTTTGAGATAAAACCATATCAATGATATCAATGGATAATGAAAAGGAATCCCCTTTTATATCACTACACTTGGGGTTTATTTACAAGAGACTTAAAAGCACAATATAGAAAGTTTGGGAACAAGACTACTTCATTCAATTGAAAAGAATCAAGCACTTACGTGATAATGAAGATTATAATTCAGAATTCCAGGTATTGTCCAAAAGGGTGGATAACATAAGTGATGAAGACTCGTTGGAATCTTACATGGATGGATTAATAGAAGACATTAAACATGATCTTTTCTTAAGACAACCTACAAATATTGTGGAAGCTATGAAAAATGCTCATCATATTCAGGCCAAAAATAAGGCTACACACAAGTCTAGAATTGGAAGCAGAGATATTTTTGGAGGTCATAAGACAACCATACATCAACCAACAAGGTTGACACCTCAACAAATGGATGAAAGAATAGAAAAATGACTATGTTTCAATTGTGACAACAAGTACAGTAATGGGCATAAATGTGGTGAGAAGAAATTATTCTACATAGACTGTGAAGAGGAAGAAGATAACGTACCTAAACCAACAAGGTTGACACCTCAAAAAATGGATGAAATAAGAGAAAAAGGACTATGTTTCAATTGTGACAAAAAGAACAGTAATGGGCATAAATGTGTTGAGAAGAATTTATTCTACATGGATTGTGAAGAGGAAGAAGATCATGAATTGGAAATGTCACAAGAACAGATTTATAGTGGATCTAGAAGAGACTACTCCAACAATAACTTGCCATGCATTGGTCGGCATCGTTACTCCAAAAACCCTCAAGATACAAGGATACATAAAAAAGAAAAAGGTAACAATATTGATTGATTCGGGTAGCACCCATAATTTCATCAATTACAAATTAGCAAAATATCTCAATTGCTTTGTATATCCTACACCAGAGTTTCAAGTAATGATTGCAAATGGAGGTACCATAAATTTTTCAGGGATATGCCATAGTATTAAGCTCAACATGGGGGGATTATTTTCTAGATATTCCCATGATTGTCATCCAAATCGGGGTTGTTGATGTTGTATTAGTGGTCCAATGGTTGCAATCACTGGGAATAGTGGCCTTTGATTCTCAAAATATTTTCATGATATTTTCCTCAAATGGAAAGGAAATTGAGATTAGAGATATCCAAGCGAAACCCTCTAAAGTGATAAGCTCTAATAGTATCAAAAATTTACTCAAAAAGGGACACCAGGGTGTAATTGCACAATTGTGCTCACTTGATGTTCAAACATCTATAGCCCCTGCTCCATCAGATCTCTAAATAATTATCAACAATCATTCCAAGGTATTGGGTGAAATGCCTAAGGGTATTCCACCTACTCAAGATCATGACCATGCTATTCATTTGCAACCAGGAAGTGTAGCAACTAACATTAGGCCTTACAAGTATCCATATGCACAAAAGAGTGAGATTGAGCACATGATCCAAGAAATGTTAGAGGTTGGCATCATTCAAAATAGCCAAAGTTCTTTCTCTTCACCATTGGTGTTGGTTACAAAAAAGGATGGTTCATGGAGTATGTGTCCAGATTATAGAAAGCTCAACAAAATGACCATAAAAGATAAGTTTCCTATCCCTATCATTGATGAATTATTAGATGAATTACATGGAAAAAAATTATTTACTAAGTTGGATCTTCGTTTGGGATATCATCAAATCGAAATGAGGCAGGAAGGCATTCCTAAAAAAAACATTATAACACATAAAGGTCATTATGAGTTCTTAGTTATTCCATTTGGAATAACTAATGCACCTTCAACATTTCAAAGATTGATGAATTCTATTTTAAATCCCTTCCTTAGAAAATTTGTGTTGGTATTTTTTGATGACATATTAATCTACAACAAATATTGGGAAGAGCATGTACAACATGTTGACAGAGTATTACAACTATTGGAAGAGAAACAACTTTATGAATATCCTTCCGAGTGTGCCTTTGGGGTTCAAGAAGTGGAGTATTTGTGTCATATTGTATCTCATGAAGGTGTAAAAGTGGACCCTAACAAAATTAAATCTATGAGGGAATGGTCGATTCCCAAAACCTTGAAGAAACTTAGAGGATTCTTAGGATTGACAAGATATTACCACAAGTTTGTCAAGAACTATGGTCAAATAGCAACACCTCTAATAGCATTATCAAAGAAGGAAGCATTTTCTTGGACCGAAGAAGAAACCAAACCTTTTGAAAAACTTAAGGAGGTTATGTGTACAACTCCTGTCTTGGACACACCTGAGTTTACAAAAACATTTATTGTGGAGTGTGATGCCTCGAGACATGGAATTGGTGCATTTTTAATGCAAGAAGGAAGGCCCCTTGCCTTTGAAAGAAGCCAACTTAAAGGAAAAAACATAGTCAAACCCATTTATGAAAATAAATGTTGGCCATACTACATGCAATTCATAATGGCCCCCCTACCTAATAGGAAGATACTTCAAGGTAAAAACAGATCATGAAAGTTTGAAGTACTTCTTGGAGAAACAATTATCTTCAGAAGAGAAAAAAAAATGTGTTACAAGGATGTTGGGATATGACTTTGAAATTATCTACAAAAAAGGAAAACACAATGTTGTGGCAGATTCCCTTTCTAGGAAAGAAGAAGAAACATAAAGTTTACTATGTGTTATTTCTATCCCATATTTTGATTTGGTGGAAGAAGCAAGGATAGAATGGAATCAAGATCAAAAGGTATGAAATATAATTCAACAACTACATGAATACCTCAGTTTAGTAGATAATTGTGTATGGAAGAATGATTTTCTATGGTATCGAGATCGCCTATACTTATCTAAGAATTTCCAACTCAAATAAAAGATCCCTTTGGAATTGCACACTTCTCCTACAGGGGGACATTCATGATTATTGAAGACATACCACATGATCAACAAGGATTTTTTTGGGAAGGTATTAAAAATGATGTTCAAAAGTTTGTATCTGAATTTTTCGTCTGCCAACATAATAAGCGAGAGAAAATCAAGACTCCGGGTCTCTTACAACCATTAGCTATACCAAGCCAATGTTGGGATGAAGTCTCCATGGATTTTATTATATGTTTACCCAAATCTAAAGGAAATATTGTCATCATGGTAGTAGTGGATCAACTAACAAAGTATGCCCATTTTTTCTCTCTTTCTCATCCTTTTAAAGCAAGTACAGTAACAACAACATTCATGGAAACAGATCAAAAACTACATGGAGACCCCAAGATTAATGTAAGTGATAGAGACCTAATTTTCACGGGAAAATTTTGGACTGAATTATTTTCTTGTTTGGGTACTCAATCGTCTCATAGCTTATCTTATCACCCTCAATCTTATGGGAAAAATGATATTTTGAATAAATGTCTAGAAGGATATCTTTGTTGCTTTGCATCCAATAAACAGACACAATGGGTCAAGTGGTTTCCCTTGGCATAATGGTGGTACAACACATCCTTCTATACTTCATCAAAAATGTCCCCATTTCGGGAACTTTATGAATATAATCCGCCATCCATCACATCACCATTGAAATGGAATACAAAGGTTCAAGCAGTGGAGGACCACATAGAGAACCAACACGAGGTCCTCAAACTATTGAAGGAAAACTTGGTTATGGCACAAAATGGGATGAAACAACAAGAAGATCAACATCGAGGTGAAAGGGAATTTGAAGTGGGGGATTGGGTATTTCTAAGGCTACAACCATACAAACAAATTTCCCTCAAGCAACAAAAGAAGGACAATAAATTAACACCCAAATGTTATGCCCCTATAAGGTTTTGTGAAGGATTGGAAGTATGGATAACAAATTGGAGTTGCCTCCATCTTCATATGTACATCCATTCTTCCATGTTTCTTACTTAAAGAAGGTCATCGACAACAAGATCCCAATCCAAAATATTTTACTAGAGATCAATGAAGAAGATAAAATCATACTAGATAAAGAAACAATCCTTGAAACAAGATCTGGTATTCGGATCATCTTATCTCAACTCATATTGTGTTCTGGACTAGATATATTGTTAAGGAGCATTCCCCCTCGAAGTGGACTATAATTTATTGATTTCTTATCATTTTTAAGGCATTGGATCATAAAATAATAACACTTTAAAAATAATTGTACATTAATCTGTCACCTTGATTAAGTATGAAAACCCTGAGAAAGGAACAATTTTGTGGAGATATTGTCAACCTACTTGGATGATCACACCAAATATTTCAATGGTCGTGGGAATACATATATTACTCTTCATTACCACTTCCAAAGAAGAGTATAAATAAGGTTTGGACGTCAGGAATTGCATTGACATGTTGTGTTCCAGAAGTCTACGATTTCAAGGAGTTGATTTTGTGGTGCATTTATAAATTTGACAAGAATCAAAGAATTATTCAGTTACAAGGGAAATTGCCTATTTCTTTAGCCCCTTCAATTCTTAATAGGATACTCAGGCTCCCAGAGCCGATGATGAATTTCAAAATCATTGAAGTCAAATACTTTTTGAAGACAAAGAATGGAGGATTTGAGCTTCTACAAGAATATATTGAATACCCAACAATTCTTCCAGAGGACCTTTCAAGAATTCAAGTCGGTTCATTAAAAAATCCATATCGAGAAATGGCATTATTATTTGCTAGAGTATTTGGACAAGAGTCCATGGCTACTATTCCCAGGAACACTCTGTATATATTGTACTTTTAAATTCATGAAAATGCAATGTTTAACTGGACAAGGATTATTTCTAGCGAATTATCGTTTCAGTTGGGATATTTCAGAAAAAATAAAAAGTTTTACATGTACTCATACTTGATTTTCACCATTACATACTATCATGTCTTCAAAGGATTTCCCTTGGCTAATCAGATCAATTATAAACTTGACCATGTTCAAATGTGGTATACCGCCTTTGGAAACAAAAGGCCACATACCATTTTTATCAAGTAAATAATCTATTCATCCCTTATTTTAAAAAACTTATTCATGGACCAAGTACATCTAGATTGTCTCTAGAAGCAAAATCCTTCTTAGAAAAGAGAGAAATTTTGAATCCATGGAGAATTTCAGTGTTATCAGGCTCTACTGCTCTCGTGAGAAACCCTCATATTTTCCATATTATGTTTCCAATAAGATATTTGTTGTTGAAATATGCAAGAAATATAAATTTTGGGCTCATTTCTTTAATGAGAAAAGGAAAAGACAGTTCATTATGCTACCATTGAAAATTGGGGAGATAATGGTAAAAAACATTACACACATCAATGAAATCTTAGTTCAGTTTGATCAGTTCAATCTTAAGAAAGCAAATGAAGTCAATGGTTTTGACCCAAGTCAATTATTTATGAAACATGTGACATCTGTAGGGTGCAATGTATCATTTTCCAATGCATTCATGTTTGGAGAATAAGAGGGTTGGAGTCAAAACCCCCAATTGTTACCTGATGAGAAAAGACAAGAGGATATCAAAAAATTTATCAGTACAGCCAATCAACATAGACAACAAGGAAGAGTCGTGAACGAGAGAAGTTCACATTCTCATAATATTTCTTAAAAAAAACGGCCTATCCAAAGGGAAACCCCAGTCTGTAGTTCAAGACCAAAGGAAGTCATCAATGGATAATTCCGATGATGGAAGTAAACAAAACCCTCCTAAGGGATATCTAGAAATGCCACACAAAATCCCAGTTACTAGCAAGAGGAAAAGTGGAACAGATAAGGAGGGAGAAAGTGAGGGCGTACTTGAAGAGGAAATTGTTCTAGAAGACATGAAGCTTGATATAAACAATGAATATATTGAATTTCTAAGTGAATAATAGAGGATACAAGAGATCATAGAAATTGCAATAGAATTGGCCACCCAAGATCCAATTGTATTTGAAGAGGAAACTCTAACCCAACACAGTGCCACATTTGAAAAAAACTCAAGAAAATTGGTTATTGAGAAAATCAATGCAAAAAATAAGAAGATTCAAGGTAAATTGATCTCAGAACTCAACTTTAATGGAGTTCCACCCTCCAAAATTGTACAAATTCATGAAGCAACATAAGAAGCCCTAAAAATGTCAATCGGAGATATAAAAGGAAAAAATGTCATTTTAAGGGATAGAATTAAAGAATTAGAAAATGATTTAATGCCCCCGTCATTATTCATCGGTCCAATTTCCACCATACAACCTTGGAGAAGTATTGAGGGAAGACCAGAATCAAGCTCAAGACTAAAAGGAACATCAATTCCACTTGTTTCCATCAGGAGGTATGTTGGAGAAAATATCCAAAAGAGAATGTCCCTTATTATCAAAACATGGGTATTGGCAAAAAGATTTGTTTCTTTAGGCTCAAGAATGACAAATTTCAGGCAATATATTCAGGTTGATCTTGAAAATGACGAAGAATTTTACAAGGGGCCATTTCTACTTTTGTTCCAAAAGTTTCAATTCTTAGCGAGTTTCGGAGAAAGGAAGAGGATATGCCTTCAAAAATCCATATAAAACAACTCGAGGCATGTTGGTTAAAGATAATAAAGAGTTTAAAATAAATGTTAGTTGAGTGTGATACTATAAGTGTGAAAAGAGGAGAATTATATTTGAAATTAATTGAATTGGATCTAGCTAGGGCAACCAGAGATGTGGATGACCCACACTTAATATTGAATTCCATACACTCATCAAAAGAACAAATGGAGTAAATTTTGGACTCATTGAAGATTGCATCAACTAAGAAGTTTGACAATTTGACCAAATATTCAGAAACAAAGGTTGAAATTTGGTTGGTCAATTATGTGAATAAAAATGACACCCTTCATCAACTTTCAATGGATTTCAAAGATCTGAAAATTTTGTTATTTGATATTAAAGTAAGGCAATAAATAACCATGGAAACAATGAGAGAATACATCGATAATTCCTTAAAGAAAACCTTAACTAAAATAATTGAATTAGACAAAAAAGAAGAAATTGTAACTGGTCAAGTAGTTCCAACGAAGGAAAATATTAAAGACATGCTAGCAGACAAATGATGGGGAGAGATTCCATCATAGTAAGTAAAGTGGTTACCATTCATAATTGTGTATCCTTCATACTTCACATTCAAAAATCATACAGTTGTGTCTTGTCATCCTTTGAGAACCCATAATCGATCTCTGATCATTTTCTTCTTCTTCTTATAGGTCCATATCTATCTTTCAAAGGTGTAATGACCCTCTTGATACATTCAACAATGGGTGAGCAATTACAAAAATATGAACGTTAATCATGATAATCATAGGGTAAAAAAAATTATTTTGACAAATCATCAGGTAACTTATAATTACACACAACTATTTTCAATATCAATAATAAATATTCATTAATTAATTTTATACAAGGCTTGGGAAAATTACAATTTTAACTTATCAATAAACTTTTTAAATGTCAGATACTAAATCTTAAGAAAATTATATGGTGACGCAACTGGTGTACAACACAATTATCTTAATTTACCCTACTTAATGATTTCGTAAATTAGTGCACTAACTTTGTTATTTTCATTACACAAGTTGTAATTTATACTATAGTAGATTATCCTTGTCTCTCAACTTTACCTGTGTAGGTGTAAAGTTAATCATTCATTTCACTATATTATATGAGAATTATCACTTAAGTGTTTTCATCGATCAATTCATTGCTTAACCATTAACAACTCGATAATAAGCACCTAGCCACTCCCAATTTAACTTAGTCAAAATGGTGTAAAGGTGTAAGCATCTATATATCTTACTTAAGATTGTGCAATTTACGCTCTAAAATTTAATTATACCAATTTCATTGATTGTGTTTATGCTCCAATAATTTCATGTCGATCAATTAAAATTCAAGGGCGTACAGTTCAATTTAAAAAAAAAAAAAAAATTACACATAATACATATACTATATATATAGATCTAGAGTTGTATCCACTCCTCTATTGGTAAAGATTTAAGAGCAACTAAATTTCTCGTTAAGTTCTAAGTTTGAAAGATTCACTAACTTGCATGTAATTTATCACCTAAATATTACATCAATTAACTATTTGTTGGAAAATCCGTACAAAGGTAAGGAGCCTTAACAATGTCAAAATTTCAATTCGAGTTTGAAAGGGATAAGAATTGTGTTTAAGTTCTTTATTAGAGCTAGTTTAATGGGCTTACAATACATCGAGACCCAAGGTAACTTCATAGGATAATTCATAGGCAATGATAGTTCAAGCATCGACAACACCCACACAAGCAACGATGGTCAAGTCGTTGGCAATGCCCACTCAAGCATCAAGACAAGGAGACAAATAATACATGTTCTTTCCCTTTTCGAGTCTAGTTTTATACGGGAGAAATTGTTGTGTTAAACCTATCCCATTCCTTAGTTGTCTTAATCTACATTTCACAGTCCGAACATAGTTTTTCTCCAATTGTCGATAATACCACTAGTGTCAAGTTTTTGAGCGCTAAAGGAGGACCACCTCCAAGATTTGGTATTATTCAAATTCCAACAAATTGTGAAACGGGAAGGCCCTACAACCTTCATCTGGCCATCAATTTAAGCTCACGAATTTAAATAAGTCTCAACATTACACACTGGAAATCTATACGACCCCAAAATACAAAATCAACATTGGTAATCTATACAACCAACATTATTATCAATGTTGGTAACTATACGACCAACATAATTACCGTTAAAAAAAGTGACAGGACAATAATCATTCGAGTCCATCAATCCTCTTAAATTAAGCTAAATATTAACTTAAATAAAGGAAAATGGTTTTCCTCAAACATTTTAGGTCAACCCTATGATTATGGACAACGACCTGATTCTAGAGACGCATGCATGACATGCAGGATGTTTGAATTATGAACTGGTAGAAAACTAAGTTATAAAGTAGTGGTTTTGGAAGTGAAGGGTACGTGATCTAGGTGGATATCGGTGGCCACCCACCTTTTCCAACTGGCTCAAAACAACTTTCTAGCAATTTTGGCAATTTACTATTTTTAGCAGGTTTTAACTTCTGGAGCCATTCTGAGGGCCTAAATGAAGGTTTTTTGAGATCGAGCTTCTCAATGATAGATGAAGCCATGAATGAGCCCCTAAAATGAATCTCCTCAATGATACCTTTCCAACGAGCTATCACATGTCTAAAACGGAGATCATATGCAAAAGTTACGACCCCGGGAAGTTGATGTACTAACTTACCTAAACTGGGCCCACATGAATTTTGGTGCTTCATCTCCTAGGGTTAGGTTTTTGGATGTCTAGTAATTTTGGCATTCCCGTTTATTGTAAAAGGACCTTCAGAGCTTCATTGTAATCATCTTCTTGCGAATGCGAGTAGCCGTCACATCTCTTCTCAGAGATAAGCTGCCACCATTCTAGCGAGTCTTTCACTCTGTATTTTTACAGTCTCTGTACATTTCTCTGATTAATAGAAATCGTGTATTATTGTATATCTATGTTTATGGTTGCATATCTGATACATTTCTGTTATATTATTGAATATCTGCAATATATCTGTGCATTTCTTTATTATATCTCCACTCTCATCTCGTGCCGAAAATAATCTGGATCAGTTGTATCAGAGCAGGCTGCTCTTGATCGTTTTTTTAGTGCATGTCCCCGATGAGGTCCGAGTATAGAAAGTTGGGCCTCGAGCTTGTCTCTCTTGAAGTCAATCGCTCTCGCACACCCAAGAAACCCTCAATGGTGGAAGAAAAGAAAAACGACGAAGCAGATGATCCTATCAATATATTGCTTGAGCAAGCTCTCACGTGACAGAGGGACGAAATGATGGAGAATTTTGCCCACATCCTTCAATGCCTACCGATAGCATCAGGTGCATATTCATCAAGCAACCACTTTGGAGGCACCTCGCCTTTCAAGGTACAAGTTAATTTTGATATTCCTGTATTAGAAGGACAGATAAATGCAGAAGCCCTAGAAAAATGGTTAACTCTGCTAGAAGGTTATTTCTTTGTTCACAATTTTTATCACAGAGAAAATATCACCTTTGCACTCCTCAAAGCTCTCCCTCATGTCAAACATTGGTGGAAAACTTACTGGGAGCAAAGTTCCACAGAGAAGTCTAGAATATATGGGGTCGATCCCACCTAGGATTTTTTCGTGGATGCGGTAAAAGAACAGTATTACCATGTTGGAAACTATGAGGACCAATACATGAGATGGATCACACTGCAGCAAGAGAGGGGACAAGCAGTTTCAGAGTTCACCAATACCTTCCATACCTTGCGCACCAAGCTGGGTATCTAAGACTCCGATCGACATTTGGTTCTGAAATATCGTGGGGCTCTACAAAGATACATCCAAACTGAAATGGATTTTCTGGACATCTCATCACTCGGTGTTGTTTATCGATATGCTATTAAAATTGAGTAGAAATTTAAGCACCAAAACAAACGCGAATCGGGGTCTGCAAATCCGCAACAACCAAAGTATGACAAAGACGACCTGACCAAACAGTCTCCCGAAAACCATTCCAAGACACAGGAAAAGAAAGGTCACGGGAAGACAAAGAAGGACACCAGAAAATGGTGCGAGTTCCACAAAATTCCTTGGCACAACACCGATGAATGTCGCTCAAAATAGTCATTGGTGGTCGAGATCAAAGACAACGAGACAAACCTTGATTCAGAATCAGATTCTAAAAACAATGGTAAAAGACATATCATCGACGCAGACCCCACTGCTATTGTCGCGACCGCAGCAATTCAACCAAAAGAACCTACAGATCCTGAATAAGGGGAGCGCCTTTTTCATTCACAGATGTGGGTGAAGGGGACCCCGCTACATTTTATTGTTGATAGCGGAAGCCAGAAGAACCTCATCTCAGCAGAGGTCGTCAAACAGTTGGGATTGTCGACAACACCACACCCATAGCCATACAACATTGGGTGGCTTCGCCAGGGACGAGATCTATGTGTCAACCAACAGTGTCGATTATCATACGGCATCCAACCCTTCAAGGATGAGGTATTATGTGATAATGCCCCACTCGATGTCTGTGATGTGCTCTTGGGCCAACCATATATGTGGAGATGCCATGTTGTTTATGAGTCTCGACCCCATAGTGTCATTGTTACTTTGGGGGGTCAT
>JZKD02S1677991.1:368454-385705 GCA_000966675.3 Picea glauca
TGGCCTAAAATGAATGAAAGTGTTTCAAGATATGTTCGAGGATGTTCGTTATGTGCCACAAGTAAACCTAGCAATCGAAAGTTGGGTTTGTATACTCCACTTTTGGTTCCTTCTCATCCTTGTGAAAGTATTTCTATGGACTTTGTAGGAGGTCTACCTATGCCTTGACGAAATCATGATTATGTTTATGTTGTGGTTGATCGATTTAGAAAAATGTGTATTTTGACGCCTTGTATGAAGCAGGTTACAGCTGAACAAATGGCACAAATGTTCTTTCAAAATGTTTGGGTGCATTTTGGATTGCCTAAATCCATTATTTCTTATCGGGATTCTCGATTTGTTGGAAGTTTTTGGTCGAGTTTATGGTCACTCATGGACACCAAATTGAAAAACAACACAACTTTTCATCCGCAAACAGATGGTCAGACAGAAGTGGTAAATCGAACAGTGGTGCATCTTCTTCGTGCTTATTGCAGCAAACATCCTAAACTTTGAGATGAACATTTACACTATATTCAACATGCTTACAATCGAGCTAAGCACTCTTCAACTCAAACGTCGCCATTTGAAGCATGTTTTAGCTAATTTCCCAAATCTCCTTTAGATTTTATCTTTGGGAAGGATATTGCTATTGAAGGTCAATATGACATTGATAGGGAAGAAAAGTTCATTGAACAAATTCAGTCGATACATCAAATGGTGCAATAGCAGTTGGAAAAGAGTCAAGCCAAGTACAATACGAGACATGACAAGCATCGTGTTGATCACAGTTTCCAAGTTGGAGATAAAGTTTGGCTTTACATTAGTAAGGAGAGGCTTAAAGGAGAAGGTAAAAAACTCAAACCAATTCGATATGGTCCTTTCAAAATTATCGACAAGATTGGTAACAATGTCTTCCGTTTAGATTTGCCTCCTTATATGCAAATGTATGCAGTTGTTAATGTTGAGAATTTGAAATTGTATGAGCCTCCTTTGATTGATGATCAAGGAGAGCATGTTCAGATTCCTTCTATATATGATTTTTCCCCAGAATATCTTACAGAAATGCATGAAGACACCATCCTTGACAGGAGAATGTGAACTTTAAAACGAGGAAATGTGGAGTATCTTCGAGTTGGTTTTAAAGGTACAAATCCAAGCAAAGCTAAGTGGATTGAGGTTGGAAAGGTGAGGGAGCTATACTCTCATATTCAGATAGACTGAAAATAGTCTTTTGGAAGTCCAAAATACTTCCAATGGGGAGGTGTAATCCAGGGGATCAAATTTTGCTCAAAATTCAAAGTGTTCGGAATCGCTTCAAATCGAACGGGAGAGTAGGCCTCGTCGTTACATGTTTACAACGAACGAGATGGCGACACATGGCCCAATCAATGGCCACCACGTGTCACACACATATTGGTTTAAAATTTATGCATTCAGCAGGACTCGACCCCGCGACCTCCGGGCAGGGGAAGAGACTTGGGAAGGGTCGTCGATCAGCGCGCCACCACATGTGCCTTGTAATATAAACGATGCACATTATATTTATGTTGATATGTATTATATGGTGGGCGCGGACCGGGCCGGGGCTTAGCCCCGGCCCTCGGTCCCGCGTATATACAATGTGACCACATTACTATATGTGCGCTCTATTGTATAGCCCTTTCATTTGAGTCGTCAGTCGCATGGTATGCGATGTGACCACGGGCGCACCTTTGTTTATAACCGTTTGAACTTTGGCCCTTTATTTATATTCGCGCGGTCGTATGGTGCTTCACATGCTCACGGGCCTTAGACGGTTAAGGGTCAGCACGTAACCATGTGACAGTTTGTACCGGTCATGCGGTTGCGCCCGGTGTTAAGTTTTTACGCTTAAATATGTATGTGGTCTAGGTTGAGCCAACAAGGGTGCGTTTTGTAGATGCAGAGACAACAAGTTTGAAGGGGGACTTCCAGGAAGCTTATCTTCTTCAATATTTGGCCAAACGAGGTGCCGAAAAAGCCCAGCTAGGGGTTTTTGGATGTTCTGGAGCCATTGGAGCCATCTATTTGGAATTTGGAGCATTGTAAAGCACATTTTTTAGCGCTTTGAGAAAATAATACAAATGATCCATTGGAAGTTGGACCAGGAGATGTAGCCCAAGAGAGGGGTGAACTCCTTTATCATTTGTTGTGTTATGTGTTTTATGTTCACTGTTATTGTTGTTGTTTATATGCATCTTGAATGAGTAAATCCTATTAAAGTTGTGTTGCAAAGTTGATCCATTTGCATTTTAACACATAAGCTTTACTTGCAAATAATTTCAAGAATACAAGTCTTCTTCATTTTTAGATCACCTCCCCTTTCTTTTATAAAACCTTTTATCTTGACACTTGTCTTTTAATGCACAATTAGATAATTTTTTATAATCACTTGAGAAATTATTCACCCTGAACACATGTCACTCTTCCCTCAAGTTGCACATGTTTTATTTCTTTTTAATTAAATAAAATTTGAATTTTTTCTGACCTCCTCAATTAGTTCTAGATTTTCTCCTAGTTGTCCCTTAGTTCCCCAAATACTTCTTTATTGTGTCTCCTAACTAATTTATAGTTGGAGTTTGATTAGGAATCTTCTCTTAGTTAGGATTTGGAGTCTAGTTTGACTTAGGACTCTAACTCTAAGTTGACACCACACTTCCTCAAGAATAATTTATTTTAATAAAAAATTATTTTATTATTTTCATGCACACATGGTGCACATGTCTTAAATTTTATTCTCCCCCTTTTTAGGTTTTTTTTAGTCCAATTTCCATTAGACCCATTATTATATTTTGGTTCGATTCTTAATATAAAATTATATTCTCTTTTTCTAAAATCTAAGTATTCATTTTATCCTCTAAAGTCTTCTAACTTTTATTTACTTATTAACTTATTCATGGGATGTTCCCTTCAAGATACACCTACGTACTCCAAGAGTGTCACTCACCATTCTAACTAAGTTTGGAAGTTGTATGATGCTTGGAGTCAATACTCCACTTGTTGACCTTGTTTGAGACTAAGGGATTACTAAGGAATAAGGAATCCACCTTATTGTGTGCCCATCAGAAATCCTCATGAGTGACTATCTCAGTCTTCCCTCATGACATCGTGAACCTCTCAAGAACAAGGTAGTCATTAACCTTCAGTTCAGGTCACGACGGGAGTGCTATTAGGTTGTCACATGGACGTTGCCACACCTCTCCCTAATCTATATGATATATGTGTATGACCCCTTTACTCCATATGTGAGTCGGTTTAGCAAGCGTCACCATGCCTGCATCCACTGACAAAATAATATTAATAACTCTTATACATGAAATCCATAACTGAAATCATCATCATAACACATGCGTAATAAAATCAAGTACTAATAATCAAAGTCAATAGTCCACTCCCTGACTCAATCCGGAGTCCAAGTAATTCTGTTGATGCCATCAACATCCTCTTCATGTCATGTTTCATGTACACTCAAGAAACATCATCATAATACTTGTCAATTCTATACATCAATATTAAAATCATATCATAAATTTCATACTCAATTATAACTTTAACTCATAAACCAACCAGCTAATCATAAAGTACCATATTTAGTCGGATCACTTGCACGCAAGTGTCCGCAAAGAATAAATCAGTGTTATGAAAATGTGTTCTATGAAATATGGATGTTACAAAAGTTCCATGGGAGCCCCATCCTAGTCTGTTTTGATGAATGTTATCTTTTAATTTATGTTTTATTGTAAACCCAAACTTTATTTTTTGAACTCCCGAGAGAACTACTTCTAGGTACAAATTTAATGATTTCTCAAACTCTGAATTTATGAGTACGATATTTTTTAAGTGTACATATCATATTATCTTCCATATTTAAATGATATACACTTTTAAAGTTCTGTGCATTGTGGACTTATATTTTTCTATCTTATGAATGTGACCAAATCTTATTTATACTATGATGGATGTAAGGAATGTGTTATTTCCATATGATTGTTTCCCTATTAATGTATAATACTGTATAGATATTATATTTCAATCTTTAAAATATTCTTGGTCCTTCTCCAAAGAACTTTTATTTGTGAATATACTTTTATATTTTAAAATTTATTTTCATAATGTATTTCAAGCAATAACAAAGGAATGCCACCTCTATAAAAATGTAAGGGGATTTGTATCCTCATGAGGTTGTTGTTGAGAGTTTGGCCAATATGAACATCAACATTCCCCTTCTTCTCTGACACATTGAGTGAGCTCTTGCAATAATTGTATTATCAACTTCTAACTATCTAGGACCACCGTCTTCATCAAATAAGTGTAACATCTCAATTGAAGTGATTTTCTTCATGTTTTTTAGGCATCCAACATATTTTAAGCTAGCACGCTCATCCTTTGTGCACACAACAATATTTATGAAGCATTCTAGTTTTGAAATTGTGCATAACACATATAATTTCAATAGTCACAAATTTTTAAAAATTTTGAAGCCAAGATTTAAAAGATTAAAATGACAATTTCCTTAAGATATTGTCATTTACTTTATTTTGTTTGGCCATAATTAAAAAAGGAAAAAAGAAAAAGAAAATTACTTTGTGCTATTTGCAAGGAATTTAACAAGATTGTTAATGGAGTGATTACACCAACAATTATTAAAGACCATAAGAATCCATTTCCATAGATGAAACTAAGGAAGATGATGAATCTTTTCAAAACTTAAAATCATTCATTGGGAAGAGTATATTGCAATTTCAATTGATGTTGCTTCCTATACTTACCTCATCAATATGGATTTTTATTATAGTTGAATTCTACAATGTATAATCATGCTTATTGAATCCTTATTTGATGATAATGATTATCAACAATAGCAATTTATTTATGATAGAATGCAATTGCAAATATCCTTATCTCAAGATTATGTTTTCAATTACCATTTACAAGTCACCGACTTCACAAGTTCAATTATGTATTCTTACTCCTGAAGACTTTACTCTATAGCATTATATAAATTGTGTTGTTTCAACAAAATCATAACCATAGATCATCTACATAATTAAAATTGTTTATATTTAGTATTATATATTATTTACAATCTACAAATGTTAAAACTAAATTTACATTGAAAAAGTCTATGTTACTTCTACTCATTTCTAATCCTAATAAAATCTCATTTAAATTCATCTATAACAATCTTTTCTTGAAGTGCATCCACCCTTTTATACAAGGAGATGAACCAATTATTTAGTAGTTGTAATTATTGCAACTTTTATGTGTCAACTAGGGGCAACAAGTGTCGAGGGGTCATCTTAAATTTCAAAGCAACAAAAAAAATTGCATTTGTGTAAGGAATTGGAACTTGAACCAACAACAAGGTAGAAACATTATCTTTCTTCCAAGGTCTTCCCATTATATCTAATAAAATGGTTTGCAAAGTAACAATGGTAGGGGACTCAACAATTATCATTAGATCCCTCCACCTAAACAGTGCTCCAAATAATTTCAAGTTATGTTGGATTCAACAAAGGATTTTACAAGTACCACAAGACTTTGAGGGGAAAGAGTTTTATCATGTTTTTTGTGTGTAAAATAAATTCACCAATGAACAAGCCAATAGAGGAGCTAGGTTAGCGGAAGGAATTTGTGAGATAAACTCTCCACCTCCCTTTAATATTAATGAATATCATGATGTGACTCCATCATCACAACACTTGTCCTACCAAGCAACAACGACAGGATGGTGAGTTATTTCTCGACATATCTCCCTGTATCCTTGCCATATCTCACAAGTGCAAGAATTAATGAAGTGTACAATGGTAGTGTTCAAGAATGAATGTGGGTTTGGATCTTGGGAATGGAAGGAATTGTTGGTCTTAATTTCCAATTGTGGCTCCATTTTTCGCTCATAGGCAATGTTAGCGTCGAAAGTCACTCCTAGATTGCTTGCAGGAGCAGAGCCTGACACCCATCAGTTTTATGTCACGATAGTTTTAAAAGGATGATCAAATGGAGGTAAAGACTCAAAGAAGTGTCATTCTAACTCAGGGACTGGGTCTAGCATGTATGAGACAAAGGAGGTCTTGATCTAACTTCAGCTAGTGGGTTGATTAAAAGATGAGCAGGTGGAAGACTTAGTAAGAAAGGTGAACAAACAACTTTAGGCAACAGGCTTCCAGCGGTTTGCAGAGGAAAGACTCTAAATGCAAGATCCTCTTGGTTCAGGGTCTCAAGAAACTGGAAGGGGACTTGACTGGATCCTCCAATTCCAATTCGCTCAGCGTTAAGAAAAATCACAAGGACTGATCAGAGACAACGTAACTATTACAGTGATCCATTACAACATCATCCTATAACAGCTACAACTCGACTGGATCCTCCAATTCCGAGCTGTTCTAACATAGTATAACAAAGATGTAAGAGAAGATGGCATTCATAAGGCAAGAAGTCTCAGAAGTCTATACATAACCAGAGTATTAGTGCTTCATTAAAGCTTTACAACCGGGAGCTCTGCTCAACCATCGATCCTTTACAAAATGGCAAAAATGCCTACATATAGCCAAAACAAAACAACAGTAGCGGAAATGAGAAGCTGCATTAAAAACTTTGCGTATGCATGTCTTCTGACAGTCTGCGCATGCAGACTCTGGATGATCGTGCACTTATGACAGATGCAATGGGACTCCTGACTGTCCTGCAGTGGTTTGACAGACGCAATCTTCGTTAGGAAGGGCTATCAGTCTGCTTGTACGCTTGGTCCTTTCCTGGCCTTCTATTTATGGAAGAAGACGACGTTCAACCACCTTCATGGAAATAATAAATGCTTCCTTGGGATTGGGAACGGCCTCGGTCAACTCTTCCCTCTGGGACATGGAAACCCCTCGCGCTGCCACCTGGAACAGTTGGACAGTCTGATGGATAAGGCGTGGAGGAACTGGCACGCTTGACGTGGAATGGGAAAGGGAGGTGGTGGCGTCAACACTGTGAGGGTGAGATGAGAGGTGATGAGGTGGTAGAAGATAAGAGGGTCTAAGGATGGGTGCGGTAGCAAAAGGCTGTCATGGAAGGGAGCGAGACACATGGCAGGGGACGAGGAGGCTCGGAAGGTGAGTGGATGATGAAATGGGGGGAGGGACCACATGGACCAGAAGAGGGAAGGTGGACAGATGTCGGAGGATGAGGAAGGGATAAAGGGAGCAAGCCTCATCGCACGGCCAGGAGGAGAACATATGGCAAGGGGAAGGATGGTACAAAAGATGACACGACAAGAAAGGGGCCCACATTGGTTAAATGCAGAAAGACAGAAAGCTCTGGAATACAATGTGCGCCGCTGATCTGGGCGCTCTAATCACAGTCGTCGGAGAGATGTGTCCCCGATTCCGGACCCCCCCCCCTTCGCTTAAAGGTAGAAAGGCGGGGGGGTCCGGAATCACCTTGCGCACCGTTGATCTCGGCACTCTAATCGCAGTCGTTGAAGAGGTGTGCCCCCGATTCCGGACCCCCCCCCCTCTGTTTAAAGGTAGAAAGGTGGGGGGGCTCCGGAATCCAATGTGCGTCGTTGATCTGGGCGCTCTAATCCCTGCCATCCAGATTTGATTTCTATTTAAACGCGGATGCATTTGCATCCCAAACTTAGGGTAGGTGGGTTTTTAACCCGCTCCTTCGCATTTTATCCCTGTTACAAGAAATATCGCTAACATTTGGCTCCATGGGGGATAGAGTCGTCCCTATGATGCTCTAAGAACTCATTCTGCAGCTTCAGTGCCTTGCTGTTGGGCTATGGAGTCATTCTCAAAACATCCCGCTGCTGAAAATACATGCCGAAAAATAAAAGTAACAAAATAAAGATACATGCTCAAAGGAGCTTATTTATATACAGTCCTAATGCTAATAAAATATTTTACATGGGCTAGGTGAAAGAAAACTTCCACCATAGCCATTCAAGCAGCTTCCTGGATAGAAGCTCCTTCCTCCTGTCAATGATCACCAACAGATAGTGTAACTGTGACAGCAGAACAGCTACACTCTTCAACTTCTCCTCACAGGGTGAAGTTGATATGGAATAGGGTGGCTCCAAGGCATAAAGTATATGCCACTCCATGTATTCGTCGACAGGGTCATAGAATGAGTGGTGAATTTCGGAAAATTGGTGACAGGCAACCTCCTCTGCTACAGAGTTTCTCACATGTGACCGAATATCTCTGATAAGCATAGGTGGGTGGATAAATGAAGTAGGCTCGTTGATCTCAGGCAGTGGTTGCTTGCTGACTGGCTCCGGAATGAAATATGTGCTCAGTTTCTCTTCTAGTTCTTCCTCGTCTTCTCCGTACACTCCCCCATCTTGTAAAAAAGGAACGGCCTCGCGATCCTTCCTTTCAATCCCAAATGTAAATATATCATGGGAAATATCGTGAAGGAAGAAAGAACAATCCTCTTCCACAATGGATTCTTCATTTAATTCTGAGACAACAGGCTCATCGGGGGCAGATGCTAACGCGTTCAAGAAATCTTCAATAATCTCTTCAAAAGAGCTACTTAAATCATCTACCTAGAAGACTGGAAAATCCTCTTCGTTGTCTTCAGATTCCAATTTTGTACACTGGGGAGTGGGGAATATCACTTGCTCCACTAGTTCACTCAGGTCATCTTTTTCCTCCCAGGCTGGAAAATCCTCTGCACAGTCTTCATATTTCAACCCTTCTAATTGGGCAGAGAGATATTTCACCTGCTCCATCAGCTCACTCAAGGAATCCTCTCCCTCCCTGGGATATTCATCACTTTCATAACTCACCTCTGATGCAGACGAATGGGGAGGAGAAAGGAATGATTTCTGATCCAGGTCGTCAGAATCATCCTCGTAGCCTATGTCCGAAACAGCTTTATCCGATATAGAGTTGTGGTATCCCTCACTACAGTTATGACAAAATAACACAGAGGGATAAAACTCTTGACAATAGGTAGTGAAGGCTGCATGGAAATCACTGAGTGAAGAAATTCTAGCAGGGGGTAAAGAATGATACCATTTATGTGCATCTCCTGCTAACGAGAACATGAACATTTTCAGTAATACATCCTCATGATGTATCTCCCGTTGATGCATGAGTTCATGAAACTCACTGAGGTGCTGAGCAAGGTTGTCCTCTTCACATTTTCCAAAGATGGGCAAATAATCGCCCCATTCATCCAGAGAGGGGACAACATTAGGAAAACCAGGAATAGCAGAAAAATTAAAAGGAGCAAACTTGCGAGCAAGGATTTTCTCCACATCAGACCAGTGGAGTCGCCAATCGATCCTCGAATCATGGATTCGCCAGGTGAAATATGCGCAGCTTCAAGTGTGTCTGGTCCTTGTTCACCATCAAAGGCCAGATACTAACGTTGTTGTTTCCCCAAGAAGCTTCTCAGGCTGAGAAAGCAGTTGTTGAAACCTTCTTGAGAAAGCTCCTTAGGGTCAGCTTTCAGGTGTGCTAACAGTAGCCACAGCTAAAACAGTGATGTGGAAACAATGGAGTCGCCACAGTGGAGTTGCCAGGTGCACAGTAGCAATCTTTAAGGGCTCTGATGTCTGATGCACCTTCAGAATCAGAGGCTCAATGTCGTTCTTCCTAGGGAAAAATCTTCAACTTCGTCCCCGGCAACGGCGCCAGAAATGTTAGCGTCGAAAGTCACTCCTGGATTGCTTGCAGGAGCAGAGCCCGACACCCATCAGTTTTATGTCACGATAGTTTTAAAAGGATGATCAAATGGAGGTAAAGACTCAAAGAAGTATCATTCTAACTCAGGGACTGGGTCTAGCATGTATGAGACAAAGGAGGTCTTGATCTAACTTCAGCCAGTGGGTTGATTAAAAGATGAGCAAGTGGAAGACTTAGTAAGAAAGGTGAACAAACAACTTTACGCAACAGGCTTCCAGCGGTTTGCAGAGGAAAGACTCTGAATGCAAGATCCTCTTGGTTCAGGGTCTCAAGAAACTGGAAGGGGACTTGACTGGATCCTCCAATTCCAAGTCGCTCAGCGTTAAGAAAAATCACAAGGACTGATCAGAGACAACGTAACTATTACAATGATCCATTACAACATCATCCTATAGCAGCTACAACTCGACTGGATCCTCCAATTCCGAGTTGTTCTAACACAGTATAACAAAGATGTAAGAGAAGTTAGCATTCATAAAGCAAGAAGTCTCAGAAGTCTATACATAATCAGAGTATAAGTGCTTCATTAAAGCTTTACAACCGGGAGCTCTGCTCAACCATCGATCCTTTACAAAACAGCAAAACTGCCTACATATAGCCAAAAAAAAACAACAACAGGGGAAACAAGAAGCTGCATTAAAAACTTTGCGTCTGCATGTCTTCTGACAGTCTGCACATGCAGACTCTGGATGATCGTGCACTTATGACAGATGCAATGGGACTCCTGACTGTCATACAGTGGTTTGACAGACGCAATCTCCGTCAGGAAGGACTATCAGTCCGCTTGTACGCTTGGTCCTTTCCTGGACTTCTATTTATGGAAGAAGACGACGTTCAACCACCTTCACGGTAATAATAACTACTTCCTTGGGATTGGGAACGTCCTCGGTCAACTCTGCCCTCTGGGACATGGAAACCCCTCGCGCTGCCACCTGGAACAGTTGGACAGTCTAATGGATAAGGCGTGGAGGAACTGGCACGCTTGACGTGGAAGGGGAAAGGGAGGTGATGGCGTCAACACTGTGAGGGTGAGATGAGAGGTGATGAGGTGGTAGAATATAAGAGGGTCTAAGGATGGGTGCGGTAGAGAAAGGCTGTCATGGAAGGGAGCGGGACACATGGCAGGGGACGAGGAGGCTCGGAAGGTGAGTGGATGATGAGATGGGGGGAGGGACCACATGGACCGGAAGAGGGAAGGTGGACAGATGTCGGAGGATGAGGAAGGGCTAAAGGGAGCGAGCCTCATTGCATGGCCAGGAGGAGAACAAATGGCAAGGGGAAGGATGGTACAAAAGATGACAATACAAGAAAGGGGCCCACGTTGGTTAAACGCAGAAAGACAGAAGGCTCCAGAATACAATGTGCGCCGCTGATCTGGGCGCTCTAATCACAGTCGTCGGAGAGATGCGTCCCCGATTCCGGACCCCCCCCCTCCGATTAAAGGTAGAAAGGTGGGGGGGGTCTGGAATCACCTTGCGTGTTGTTGATCTGGGCGCTCTAATCACAGCTGTTGAAGAGGTGTGCCCCCGATTCCAGACCCCCCCCCCCTCCGTTTAAAGGTAGAAAGGCGGGGGGGCTCCAGAATCCAATGTGCGTCGTTGATCTGGGCGCTCTAATCCCTGCCATCCAGATTTGATTTCTATTTAAACGTGGATGCATTTTCATCCCAAACTTAGGGTAGGTGGGTTTTTAACCCGCTCCTTCGCATTTTATCCCTGTTACAAGAAATATCGCTAACAGGCAATATATGAGGTGAAACAATGGGTTGAATTTGAGGGCTCCCACTAGTTTAATCATTGATAGTTATGATTCTCTCACCATTGGCAATGCATGTCGTAATTCTATTTTATTGGGTGCATCTGGACTATGGTTCCCAAGTTCGTGGTCTCTAGAGTATGGTGTTTGGTATGTAGTTTGTAAGTCTCTAGTTTGGTCCTCAAGTTCATGTTTGTGGTTTTTTATTGTTGGTGGAGAGTGTACTAAAAACCATTACTTAGTGGTTGTGTAAATTAAACAATAAAAAGTTGAAAGAAATAGAAATAAGGGAAATAGTTGCAAAGCAGCTAGTCCCTGCCTTGAAATTATGTTTACATTTTGTCCATTGATGAGAGAAATTAAGAGATTTTATTCAAAAAACAATGGATACATGAAGTTGTAGAAGATGTTTAGTATTATATAATAGATGAATTTGTGATGGTTATTTTGAATTTGAGAGAAAATCAAATTATTAATATGACCTTGAGTTATTTTTAATTCGTGATATTTATTTTTCCAAAATCAAACACATATTAGGGTAATTAATAGTACTTTTATGAGATTAGTAGTGAAAAATATAGGAAATGATGAAGTAAAATAGTGTTCAAAGACTCACACATCAAATCTAGGTGCCATATTGACAAAGCTTTTACCATATCAATAACTAATATATATGATGTTCACATGTAAACATAACGTTGGTTGCAAGAATATAAGTTCACAAATAACATGACATTGTTAATGCTATACTCTACAAGATGATATATAGATACTCCACACCAAAGCTAATTACTCCACAATTTCCAATCAAATTTCAACAAAAAGAAGCCAGTAACACTAAATTTAAACTAAATAAAAAAATAATATTACATTTCAAATATAATATAATTTAAAAATAATAATAATAACACATTTTGATCTTATAATTTCAATTCATAAAAAATTGCACCTAACTCTTTTAGATGCTTAATGAATACATGTATGGTGAAAAGAGAGAGTCAACCCATGCCTCTTTGCTAGAAACCATTATTCGAATTAATGAAAATGAAAATGATCATAATAATAATGACTATGATGATGGAATTAATGAAAATGAAAATGATCATGATAATAATGACTATGATGATGGAATTATATGTGTCTCCTGTAGACTTTCCATTAGAAGATGCCATGCGAATGCTCAAAATTGAAACTCTATACAAAACCCTAAAGCTCTACAACATTGGTAAATCTTTTTGTTAATAATTATTATAAGCATGTTTTAATGAATTATATCAATATTCAATTTAATATTAATATATATTGGTGACCAAACTTCGTTAATGAGATTTGGAAAAAGAGAGAGATAAAAAAAGAAAAATACTTGAATCCCCTCTTAAAAGAAAGGAAGTTAAGTACAATAAGGTTTTGAAAAAGATGATGAGAGAAAAGATATAAAAATATATGATTGAATTTAGGTATATTCACACTTGAAAGGTTGAGAAGATGGGGCTTTTTAGCAATCTAAGGTTAAGAAAATGAAAGAAATTATACCCAGCAATGACCTTGTACTATAAGAAAAGAGATCCTATACCTAGTACTCCTTTGAACATTGATAAGATCCATGTATCTCTTTGTATTATGCCTTAATAATGGGATGATAAGACAAAAGATCCATTTATCTCTGTGTATTATGCCTTAATAATGGGGTGGTAAGACAAAATCCCCAAATCACAAACATGCAACAACTTTCTCTATAAATCTATATCTAAATCTATATCGTTCATCCTCTATAAAAGCTCACCTCACATCACTTCATCTCATTAACCACCAAATCGTAAACATATGCCATCCTCTTATAATTCCACTCCCACCACGTTCTCAACATGCAGTGCATGTGACGATCCATAAGTTACGACTACGAGCGAAGCAGAAGTGAAATTGTTTTTTTTTTTTTTTTTAAGGCAAGAAGGCGACGGCGACAACAATTTAACCACACCACTGACGACGAACGCAAGCACGCAGTCCAGGCAATAGGAAACTATGACTCCACGCACTGGCACAAGGGAAACTGGGCAAAACATGCGTAGAACAACAACGAGGAACAACTACCCGCCCAACGTAACATGACCTCGCCTACAAGTTAAGGGACAACATCCCCCTCCCGACACAACGACCTTGACGAACAAGACTAGAACCTCAAGGCGCGTGAACCCAACGCATGAAGGCGTCAAAACCCATGCGCCAAAAATGACTACAATGTTCAACACCCACACTGGGTAACACAGACTCCGGCCAAGTTATCGTTCACCTCTATCAAATAGGGCACGCCATGATCCCCTCATCCGGAATCATGTTGTTCCCCGACGATAGGCGCGTCAATAACCTTGGCACAAAAATCCTAATGGGACCAAGGATTCAAGAAAGTCCAACGCGCTAGGAGTCGAACACCAAAGAAAACCACGCCCATACCCCAACAACAAGTCGACGAGACGTCGGAGGATGACACCCAAGGAAGACACAAGACAAGGCACGACTTCGTCCACCACCCAACCCTTTTATCAAGTCTAAACTGGTCAACTTACGATCTAAATCAACGTTAACTACATATCTACATTAACCAATCTAAAATACAAATAGTCAGCGATTTACAAACCTAACTTAACATGATATACAAACCAATTTAGAGAGTCGAATTTACCAAATTAAACAACAACTATATATCGAATTAACTTAATCATAAATCTAAATTAGCAAGTCTAACTGACAACTAGTCAATAATGTGCAACAATTTCAATTCAATCTACCATTAATACAATCTATTCTCAGAATTATCAATATAATAAAAGATCATTCTCATTATCATGCATAATGCTTATGATTAAGGTGCTAATTAACGAATTAACTTCCGAAAATCTATCTAGCCGAAATAATAGTGTTAAGGTTGAAACGGTTGTCCTTGACTAACTGGAGGTATGGGAATGCTATTATCTAGCCAAAAAAAAGGGGACTGGCATAATTAAGGTTTCACAGTCCAAAGATGTATCAACAGGTGAGAGTTGTTATCATTAAACTCAGGAAATGCATAAGCAATAATAATGTTTCACCGTCAAGTTAAACACAGGTAATGTATAGATGACAATGCGTCCAACACAAGCCATCAATACAAGAAAACACACTCTTAGAGAGGGTAACCACGCACACATTAAGGTAAGTCATAACGAAGTGCAAAACATGGGCAAATGCCAAGCACACAGGCAATGAGAGCTGTCATAAAAGGAAAAATATTCCGAGCAGTAAACACAAGCGATGAAACGCCTTCAAGTGAAAACGCAAGGCAATAAGTTCAGGCAAGGAACCCCTTTAGAAATCGCAGGGCAATGGTGAATGCCAGCGCATTCCTAAGGAGGGTAACTTCGCCAGGTAATAAGCAAAACTCACGGACTAGACAAAGGAAAAATTGTTGTACATTACACACCAGAATCAAATTATATATTTTCTGTCATTACTAAATAAGCAAATTGCAGTACAATACACCTCAGAATGGAATTATGTATTTACTGTCATTAATAAATAAGAAAATCGTTGTACCAAACACACTGGAAGGGAATTACATTGTTGTCATCATTAAATAAGAAAAAGCGTTGTACAGAGACACACCAGAAGGAAATTACATTGTTGTCATCATTTAAATAAGCAAATCGTTGTACAAAAACACACCAGAAAGGAAATACTTTGTTGTCATCATTAAATAAGCAAAATCGATGTACAGAGACACACCATAAGGAAATTACTTGGTTGTCATCATTAAATAAGAAAAATCGTTGTACAGAGACACACTAGAAAGGAATTACTTTGATGACATCATTAAATAAGCAAAATCGTTGTACAAAGACACACCAGAAGGAAACTACTTTGTTGTCATCATTAAATAAGAAAAATCGTTGTACAGAGACACACCAAAAGGAAATTACATTGTTGTCATCATTTAAATAAGCAAAATCGTTGTACAAAGACACACCAGAAAGAAATTACATTGATGTCATCATTTAAATAAGCAAATCGTTGTACAAAAACACACCAGAAAATAAAGAAATAAAAACGATTATTTGTAAGAGGTAATGAGCAGACAGACCATTCAATAAAAATAAGACGTTCTGGTTTGATTCAATATCATAGAAAAATAAAAACGTAATGTATCTACAGCTCAATGATGCGCCGACAAACCATTCAATAAATTAGAGAAAACGTTCTGGTGGTGATTCTATATTATAGAGATAAAAATGTAACCTATCCACAGCTCGATAATACGCAAACAGAGAATATACATCAATAAAAATGTCATGTAAACGATTTACAATTCGTTGCCCCAATTTCGTTGACGAGTTCCTTGCAGTCAGGTAAAGAAATCGCAGTTCTAAGTTAAGTGGTTATTAAGATCGCAGTCTTACAATACAACATTTACAGTGAAAATGGAAAATCGTCAGAGTAACAAGGGAAAATTGCAATCACAACCAATGGAAAAACGTAGAGA
The DNA here is from genome assembly GCA_000966675.3 of Picea glauca. Classification (NCBI taxonomy): domain Eukaryota; kingdom Viridiplantae; phylum Streptophyta; class Pinopsida; order Pinales; family Pinaceae; genus Picea; species Picea glauca. Next base: position 384,406 of record JZKD02S1677991.1, read on the forward strand.
AAGAAAAATAAAATTTCTCCATCAATCAATAAATTGCAGGGTCAACTATTCGCATCAAGGTGAAAGACTACACACTACCTGGAACAACCAATAGGGGTAGACAAATGGCAGGAACATCCTTCGTTCATCATCCACGCACAAAAAAGCAAGGCGTTTAGATCCATAAGTCTATTAACATCGAAGTGACGACCGTAGATCATGCTCCTGGCCGACTGCTCAGGCGAGGACTGATGATCTAGGGACGAAAGGAAAAAAAAAACCGCAATCATCACAGATCAATAAACCATAGGGCGGTCAAGACATGCCGGGAATCGAAGGCCATGGGAATCAATCAACATCGAGCTAAAGGCTATGGGGAAAATTTCAGTCATCAACTAGAATGCTAAGACAATCATTTTCCTTACCCAATTAAACATGCAGAACTAAAAGCATAAATCATACTAACAATCTACCATGCAGAAATAAAGAAAGCGCATCGTTGCCCAATTTCCCGCTCTGAGTTGATGTCCTGCGCACTTCGTGCAACTCCCGCTTGTCGACCGATGAGACTTCATCGGTACCTCTCAGCCAACACTAGGGGTACTCTTCTTCCCCCTTAGCCCCCCGAGCCGCGAAGGGGCCACGCACACTAACTAGAGAATCAGCTAGCTCCCAACTCGCCTTGCAAGGCCGAGTACCACTCCTCAAGAGATCCATCATCCTTCTCCTCCCTCCATTATATAAAGTTTCGAAGTCCCTTACTTTCCCAAAATCCCATTTAATTTAAAGTTTAATAATTTAATCCATAAAAATCCTCCCTGTACAAGTGTCACCCATCCCCTTCATTCCTCCATAAATTAATTTCATTAATTAATTAATTACCCCTATTTCTCTCACTCACCTAAAGGCACTCCTGGGTGTCCCCATATCTCCTTACAAGTTTTAATGACTTTCCCCCTTATTAATTTACTAGTTGAGTTTAAATTAGAAAGTTTGTAAATGCTAGATACCTTACTAAGTTAGACTATTTGTTTTTTCCTTGTGTTTCCCCTTTCTTTTTATGTTTCCCGCTTTTTCCTTGTTTCCTAATTATTTTAGATTTCCCTCTTTCCCTTTTTTATTTAAACTCAAAAAGACATGTGCATAAACTTACCATTTTTCCCTTTTTCTTTTTAATTAGCATAATATAGTAAAACAATTATTTCCCCTTTTTAAATTTTATCCCAAAATATTTTTATAAATCAATTTAATTGCTTACCCCCTTCTTGTCACAAGATTAATGAAGATTATCATTATTATATATATATATATATATATATAT